>ML335672.1:0-49409 GCA_005239505.1 Nicotiana paniculata | reverse complement strand
TATATATATATATATATATATATATATATATATATATATATATATATATATATATATATATATATATATATATATATATATATATATATATGCTCGGTATATAACTTACCATCTGATCCGAGGTTTGCCAATAGGGGCCTGCCAACCGGTTATATCTCGATGGTGGTGAAAATACTGTAATACTATATATATTACAGTATTTTCACCACCATCGAGATATAACCGGTTGGCAGGCCCCTATTGGGCAACCTCGGATCAGATGGTAAGTTATATACCGAGCCTACTGTGGCCGAGAGCCTATGAGTGAGCCCAGAATGACTAAGATACAAAGCCTAGTATGGCCGAGCGCCTATGAGCGAGCCTACTATGGCAGAGCAGTTATATATACTGAGCCTTATAAGGCCGTACATCTATTTTACTTACTTTATTGAGAGAGTTGAGTCAGTATCAGCAGGTAAGCATATCTTCAGATTATCTTTGACTCCCAATTACTTTTAGTTATTATATTATTAGTTCAGTTTCCATTTTCAGTTATTCTGTTGCCTTACATACTCGGTACATTATTTTGTACTGACGTCCCTTTTGCTGGGGACGTTGTATTTCATGCATGTAGGTTCAGACAGATAGACGGGTAGACCTCCTCAGTAGGTGTTTCCCGAGTTCAGCTTAATCGGTAAGATCCACGTCCTTCGGAGTTTTCGGACCTAGAGTTTTATGTACATCTTGTGTATATATGTATATATATGTTATGGGTAGGTCGGGGCCCTGTTCCGATCACAATATATCCATCAGTAGAGGCATGTAGACATATCCTGTCAGTTAGTGCAATATGTTGGGCTTGTAGGCCTTGTATGTATATTTTGTTGGTTTGCCAGCTGTAGAAGTTATGACGGCCTTGTCGGCTCATCTTTATATTGATAGTTAGTCAGCGCTCGCAAATTGTCTTGCAATGTGGCCCATGGAAAAAGTATGACATTCTATGTTCAGAGTCCCTTAGTCACAAGTTGGTACGTAGGATAGGTGAGGCACCAGGTGCCGGTCTCGCCCCCCAGGATCGGGGCGTGACAAAAAGAATCCTATTAACATCTTATCGTCCTAGCGGGGACGTGCAAGCCGAATCGACCAAAAAAACCATCATCCAAAATCTTAAGAAGGCTAACCGATGCCAATGGAAAGTGGAAGGAAATCCTACCCGAGGATCTTTGGGCATACCGTACAACCTCGAAGTCCAGTATCGGAGCTTCCCCATTCTCCTTAGTTTATGGCGCCGAAGCTCTAATACCGGTCGAAGTCAGAGAGCCAAGTATCAGGTTCCAATATGTAACAAAAGAATCAAATGAATAGGCTATGAATACGAGCTTCAAATTATTGGATGAAAGGCGTGAAGCTGCCCTCATCCGATTGGCCGCCCAATAACAACGGATCAAGAGATACTATCGAAGAGACAATCTTTGATATTTTAACGTCGAGGACTTAGTTCTAAGGAAAGTCACCCTCAACACTCGAAATCTGAACGAAGGAATTCGGGTTCGAATTAGGAAGGACCGTACCAGATTCTCAAGGTCACCGGAAAACAAGCTCGGAACGATAAATGGAGAACAACTGTCGAACAATTGGAACGTATCTCACCTAAAATGGTATTACTGCTAAGGTAAGGCCCCTTTCTATTTCCTTTTTATTTCATACTAACAATTGAAGGTGGTCAACAAGAAATGATGATGGATTTTTCGGCATGAATTCTTTAGGTTTGAAAGCACGTGATGCACTCTTTTTCCTTAGACCGATTTTGTCCCAAATGGGTTTTCGGAGAGGTTTTTAACGAGGTAACAATGAATCATGCTAACTTAGAATCAAGCCCGATTATGAATCAGCACCGAAGAATAATTCAACAACATTCGAGGTTCCTTTGAAATCAACCTCGAATACTGGGGGGCTACCCTCGGATATGCTTTATTTTTGAATATCAACTCTAGAAAGGAAACTATTTTGTAAAGGGAGGGTCTCGATAGATAGGATTTATTGTATGGGCCAAATGGTCAAAACGAACCGTGCCCACATAGATTGCTCGAGCCTTGGCATAAACATGTACACATGTATGACTGTTTTGATCGAGAATAAAGAGAAATACTTTCCTGGCAAACATCTTATGTTTTAAAAAAATTTCCTCTTTACATCTCTTAAAGAGCTGCATACTTCCAAAAATAACGAGCCCAAGGGAAATTCTTAACCGGAATACGAACGATCGCTCCCTCACTCTGGGACTGTCGTCCAACTCAAATAGCCCAAGTCATCGGGCCTCGGGGGAAAAAGACCTAATAGGCAACTCCCCGATTTCTAAAGGCCACGGCCACCCCACTCGAGGACTATTATCTCGAGCAAGATCGGATAAAATGGGAAAAGAAGACCAATGGGTAGCTTTCGAACTAAAATTCTACGACCAATTTGACACGGCTCGGAGACGTCCAAAATCCGTAACAAAAATAGGCCTTCGAAAATAAAAAATTCTATAACAACCGGTTCTAAAGGCTACCTCGGCAAAGCCTCAAACTTAAGATATTTTTTAAAATAAAAATAAAACTTTGGTAATATCGAACCCCAATAACGCCTTAACCCATAAAGGAAATAAAGGCAAGGTATGTTCGAACCCTCGAACACAACCGTATTGTTTCATGCTAAGGCATTTCAACCTTTGTGAATACAAATAATAAAGCAAAGGAAAAACTTAAGAAAGGGAAATAATAGCCTTATATTTATGTACAATAATTCTTTACAAAGGCCAAATCGGCCTAATTTACAACGGCTAAAATGGCCTCAAAAAAATGCAAAAGAAAAACAAAAAATATAAAGTCCTAAGTGGCTTGGTCTTTATCGGAGGTTGTATATCCATCCTCGGGATCTTCCCCGTCTTCAGATTCACTTAAGCTCTCGGAGTCTTCCTCAGGGAAGGCCAGCTTTCGGGCATTGGCTTCCTCTACTTTTGCATTTTTGATTTCGGCCATAATACCGAAGACCTGGGCATGAACTCCTTTGAGGGCTTCCATTCGAGCTTGCCATTTTGCATAATCCACCATGCTCTTGGACTTGGTCTGGTTGGCCTCGACATCAATCTTAAACTGGGCCACTTTAGCATCAGCTTTTGTGTTGTTCACGGCCACCTCAGATATAGCCACTTCGAGTTCGTTGGCCAAGCTTACCTTATCAGAAATAGCCAAGTCCAACTGGGATTGAAGCTCCTTGATCTTCTCGACCTGCACCGAGGCCTTCTCTTTTGCAGCTTGGAGCTGGGTCTCGGCCGACTCCATTTGTGCTTGGAAAATTTCCTTTTTCGAGGCTAAGATGTCCATGTTCCTTTTGAAGTCTTCAGCCTCAGCCTATATCGCATCTACCTGCATTTGGAACCGTCCGATCTGTTCGAGCCTCTGCCGGACCGGTAGGATCAGATCGTTATATACTATCTCCAATTCATCTTCACTATCATGAAGCACTCGGAATACCTGCTCGGCCATCTCGGCATGCTCGTCCTAGGCCGTTACTAAATCAGCCTGAAGCTTCTCACTGAGAAGTTTGTAGGTATCACTTTTCTCAGTAAGGTCCCGAACCTCGGCTTCATGATGAGTTAATTCCTCCCGTTATCGGAGGAAAACCTCGTGATGCAGCCCCGAAGCCTGTAAGCATAAGGGAAGATGTTGTGGTCATTTACAACTCTTAAAGTTAAAATATATGAGAAAGAAAAGACACGCAAATTTACGCGATTTAATGCTTGTTGAGCTTCATTGAATAGGCAGGGGGTTTCCACCTCGTCCATCACTGCCTGATCTTCTTCTGTCACCAAGTGCCGGAGGTAACTAGTGACCCCACGAGGGCAGAGAAAACCCGGGCTTCCTCTGGGATAGAAAAAGCTATTACCCGCCTTCGGTAAGGATTAAGACTTGGGGCCGAGAATCGATTAACCAGTCTTGGGCCCGATGAAGACCCGGTGACACCCGACGACGGTTCCTTCCTTGGTACTGGAAAGTCACTAGCTTGGGGCGGAATGGACTCGACCTTTTCTGCCTCGTAAGCTTCAGCTAAATCTCTCTCACCGACCTCCTCATGTTGGGAATTTTCAACTTCAGCATCCGCCGGTTCGAGAACTTCATGTATGGTGACATCAGCCCGCACACGGGCTACCAGTTTGGAATTATCTTCCTCTTCTTCTTCTTCGGACTCATCCCTTAATCGGCGGATTGAGTCCGAAGGCATATCACTAGTTTCCCCCTTGGGCTTGTGAGACTTCCTCGCCGGTGTTTTCTTTTCTGAGGCCGGGGAACTCGGAGCCCTTTTCCTCTTCTTCTCTTTGGCCTGCTTTAGAGCATGTGGTTCGGGAAGGACCTTTTCTTCACCAGATGGGGGCCTCATTGAAACGTCCTTCCTAAGACCTACAAAGGAAAAATATGAATAAGTTTGAGAATAAGACCGAACAATAACCGTTCCGAGAAAGAAACTAACCATGATTGCGGGCCTCCCATCGACCCTTCGATAACTCTATCCAAGCACGCTCGGAGTATGGTCTCTGTGACACCAGGCCCCCGATCCATTGCTTGAGTTCTGGAATTGGGTCCGAAATTTGGGCCACAGATGCAACACCAGAAACATAGATAAAGAAAGAAGATAAAAAGTAAACAGTAAAATTGAGAATTCAAGGCGAAGTATCACTTACAATTCATGTTCCACTTCTCAGGAAACGACATGTCTTCAGCAGGGATCAGGTCCGAAGTCCTTATTCGGACAAATCGGCCCATCCAGCCTCGGTCCCGAGACTCGCTATGCTGGAGAATGGGGCCCTACTGGCCCAGCAAGCAAGCTTGGTCAGTCCTTCTCAATAGATTCAGGGACTGTAAAGGCGCATAAGGTGATCGAGGGTGAAAGGACATGCCTCAGTTTTTCTTGTGAAGAATCGGAGGAGAATCACTGTTCTTCATAAGGAAGGATGGATCTGGCCAAGGGTCACATCATATCGCTTGCAGAAGGAGACAATGACAGGGTCTAAGGGACTCAACGTGAAGGGGTAAGTGTAAACACTTAGAAACCCATCCACGAGGGAAGTGATCGATTCCTTGGACGAAGGAACTACTACATGCTTTTTATCCCAGTTGCATTCCTCTTTAACTTTGTTGAGGATGTCTTCCGTGATTGTGCATATTTACCTCGAGACCGGCTCACATTGGCACGGTACCGAGTGTCTCCCTTTTTCTCGAGAAATAGGGTTTCGACATGTGACAACTCTTTTAAGGAAATATTAAAAGAGGAGAGTCGCTACCTAACAATTTTTAAGGTGAGTTAGGGAACCTATTTGCAAGTGACTCAAGTTCAACTAGTTCACGTCACCAAAGATCAGGTAAAGGCTCGAAATTACCTCGAAGAGAAGGTGTTAGGCACTTTTCAATGTCCAGAACTGTGGGTCCCGGCCAAACTTGAATTATATGAATTAATTAGATAAATAAAGATAGAGAGCACTATTATAAAAAAGGGATTTCGAATAGATGAGTACAAACACATGATTCAAATAAGAGGGAATAAGATAGGGGGACTTAATTTTTTTAGCCTAATGGATCACCCCGTGAAACATAATAATACTTTGTAACTCCCTCGAGATGGGGTGTTACTCATATTATTCAGCGGGCACAAACTATCATCTCCTGGTACCCGATTATTATCTTTAAATTGTTACCTAAAGCGCACTAATTCAATTATAAGTCGTGCCTTATGCGTGCACTACCCGTCCCATACCTATGGTCCAGGAGGTATTGGACCACTATTTTGGGTGGTTCTAGACCTCACTTAGGTTTCTCAGAAATGTTAAAACTAAGCGACATGAAAAACACATTGGACTTCACATATGGGCAGTTAAGGCTCAAGTTTGCCTCCACACTTAAACGAAAAATGCACGCAAAACAGGTTTTCTTGGTAGACAGTTCCGAATTAAGGAACTTAGATCTATATAGACATGATTTCTATGTGATAAGGCATCAAGGCATGCAAGCAATTTCAAGAATCAGCGTTGTTCATAGATGAGATTGTATAGTTATTGCATACTGATTATTGAAATGGCAGATTCCTAATTATTAGTCCTGTAGATGTTGAGCCTAAGTGATTTATGTAGTGAAGACTGTGGAATCTATTGGGAGAAACCCAGAATTACTCTCACTTTTGATAATGGCCTAAGTGAACAATAAACAATGTTGAGAGGGGCATCATTAGCAGTTATTAAGGCGAATAGTAGTACCCTATAGACAGGATCTCTAACGATTAGCATTTGGAACCTGATTCTATAGTTATACTTTAACCTTATAGGCATGCTTTCTAGGTGAACAATGTGATCCAATAACAAATGAGATGATTAAAATCCTATAGGCATGATCTCTAGTGGATATGCTGCAGCAATGCAAATTAAAGGAGAGTTCAATGATATTTATTTCCTATGGGCAGGTTTTATAACATGTAGCAACAAGAGTAATTGAAGAATTTGAGCTCATGCTTTGCTAGTAGACAAGTAGCGTGAGTGTGTGCTTCTTCTAATGGAAGTACTTCTACAGTGTGCATAGATAATGAACGACATATATCAAGCTTATTATTCAGTCCTATAGGCATGTTATCTACTCATCACATATTAATATTAAAATCTACCCCATCCCTTTTACTAACAACCCCAATTGTTTATACAAAGATTATTACAGGCCCAATGATGAGTAAAGTAATAATATTATATAACAGTGAACATGCCCACGGTAGGACCAAATAAATTAACTAAATACCCAGCATTGCTAGGCCTTCAATATCTCTTACACGGCGTACCCAGGCCTTCAACAAAGCCATGTTCAGTACACGACCCAAAGGATCCATACAGAGTACATGATAGGGAAGTAAAGTATTTCTGACAACTTTGGAAGTTGAGGGAACGGCTAGGACCAAGCCCTAGTGTGTTAGAGTTCACAATGGCCTCAATTGGACCCCGAGCAGTGTTCACACTAGGGAGGCCAACAATAGAACCTATATGCCCTTGGCTTTCAGCCGTCTAAGAATGGGAATTAGAATATCAGAATAGCAAATAAGGAAAGTGGGCAGTGATAGAGGGATAAAGATCAAGTAATACACCAAATTGAGCATACAGAGCAACAGGTCAAGCAGGCCAGTAGGCTCAGAAAGGTATACATAGAAAAGTACCACATAGACAACCCCATAGGAATTAGAACAAGAAAACAGGTTTACATGCATACATAGGTTATCATGTATAGATGCATGAAGTTAAATTAGTTGAGATCTAGAAATCCAAATTAAGTTAAGTCTACATCTTAATGCCATATTAATCATTATTTAGACATGATATAGGGACACAAACATTGTGATAATCACTGAAAGGATAGGGTAGCAAATAAAACAAGGCATACTGGGAAAACATATTAGTGTAGGAGCAAGGTCATAGTTGATAGAAAAATAGAGTATTTGTCTTAAAAAAAACCAGGACAACACGAAACATGTTTTAAAGCAGACTTTAAAGCAGCATTCCATAGAGTTGGGACTAATACACAAAGGGCAATCAAGTATGCACATGACTTAGCACTAAAAGTTTCATTCAAGTGGAGGTGGTTCCCATAGAGTTGTGGTAGTACCTAAAACATAATATGAAGAAATTTTATAACATACAGTCACAGTAATCAGACTCATATCAAAATGGACTTTCATTGAAGTTCAAAACTAAGCATGCTCAGATGATAAATGGTACATAACCCATTTCAGAAAATAGGGAATCACAGAAGTGCAAATCATAGTGAAGAATACGTGTTAGCATAACGCAAACAGTAAACTATCCCATGCTTTTAATTATCACAGAATCACAACAAAGTATTCAACATTATCATAGTTAAGTCATGCCCCTGTAATTCAAACTTATATGCAAAAAGAAAGAAAGAAATTGAACATTGCAAGGGTTTAAAATTCTAACCAGTAGCAGAATCAAAAGAGTAAAGAGTGCAATAGAAAAAACCCCAAGTCTCCTATGCTTCATAGTTCACAAGAGCCTCGAGAGTGCGCTCCGAGCAGTGCTTGCACCGAAGGAGGTCGTTTAATGGCCTTGACTTTTAGTCAGCCCAGAATTTAATGGTTTTAGAGAGTGTTCGAGTGTAACAGTGAGTGAGTGAGTGAAAGATGAGAGTAGTGAGAAAAATAGCGGGGATTAGGAGATTCAAAGTTTGTCCAAGGGGATTTTAGGGGAGGGGTTTATATAGTAACAAATTTAACACATAACATAAGGAAATATGGTAGATTAAACACAAAATAAGGAAAATATAGCATGCGAGAATCAATTAGAATCAATCTTAGGGAAAATAAAATAAAAAATAAGGAAATACAGTAGGTTAAACAAAAATAAGGAAGATTCATCAGTCAAACGCAAGAAAGGAAAGAATATCACGCGCAATAGAAATCAGTAAAGGAAAAGGGGAAAAATCTCAAACCCTAGTTAGGATTAACAGCCTTGAATCGAACAAATAATGCGAGAATCTTTCAATATAAAATGTATAAAGACGAAAGATCGTTCAGATCTTCACATAATCAAAGTAAATCGGTCCGTTCTTGAGAAGTAGTTCTTGCCAAAAATAGGGCAAGAACTAAGTAACACCATAAACATGCGTATAATGATAGAGTATCATAAAATGGGTAAGTAGATCATGGATTGATTCCATGTTTGAGTTGGAATCTGAAAAGGTTAGGGTGTGACGACTAGAGTTTAACAGAGGCGGGTGGAGAGAAGAGAGAATGGTAAGGCGACTGGGTAGGAAAAATGGGTCTTTAGGGTTTTAGGGTAAGGGGTAATTAAAAGGGGTTGGATTATTATGGGTCGTTGATCACTCGAGATCAACGGCCATGATAGTGAGGGGAATGGGGAGGGTTATTTAGAGCGGGCACCGTTTGGTTTTGGGTTGGGGTGTAGTGGGTTAAGGTTTGGGTAGTTTTGGGCCACTAATGTGGTCCGAAATTGGTTAGAATAGGGCTATTATTTAAATACCCCAAAAATTTATCAAAATGATTTATAAAAAATGCTTAATAACTGAATAAAAATATTATTTATGCACTGAAATGCTTAAAATAATAACTTTGTATTATAAACATATAAATATGCTATTTTTACATAACTAAATAAAATAAGGGCAATTGTGTATGAATATAGACCATTATTGCAAAATTAGATAAATAGCTTAAAAATGATAATGTAATTATATGGAATGAAATAAAATATTTGAAACATATATTATAGGTGCAAAATAATTATTTAGGTAATTAAGTCATCAAAAAATAATTTAAAAGGATAATTACTAGATATTTATATATAGTTTAAATACAAGAAAATTAATTTAAAGCTCTAAAAATTATAGATAATTATTGAAAATGCTTGTATAGGTTTGTAAAATATATAATGATGCAAATATGCTATTTTGAAAGTACATATGTATTTTGAAAAATATGAGGGCAAAATTGGGTATCAACAACGACCCCTCTTTACCCGGGAATGATGAAAGAGTCATCGGGTAAAGAAAATGATGACTTATTTTGACAGTATTCGGTGATTATAAAAAAATGGAGGCCGAACCCTGGTTCCTGAGTTGCCTACATATCCCTGGTGTTACGGGAATCAGGTCGTTTGTAGTTCCAGATCCAATGGTGAACTAAACGGATGGAGTTGTTATAGGAAATGGTCGTATGCTTCGGAAAGGGTTCTTTTGGGTAGGAAAATATCAGATGAGTTTGTGCGAAATCATGAATATGAATCTGAAACATTATGGATGTATCTCAAAACGAGTATCTGAACGGTTATCAAATAAGAGTGGGTAACTGATGTTGATTGGTTGCGTTTGAAATAATTGCAAGATGTGAGGTTGAATGGAAACCGGAGCGAAGATTGATCCCGTTAGGAGAACAGTTACTTCCTAAATTACCTGTAAAACTTAAAACACGATGCATGCAAGTATATATATGGATTAAGCATGATGCAAATTCCCTTTGGACCATGAAGTTGTCTTTGGACGGTGAGGATGATGTCCTGGGCCATGAATCATGTGATAAGGGATTTGCAGGCCATGAAATGATGTCCTCAGGCCATGAAAATGGTGCCACTGAACCATGACGCCTTTGAATAATGATGTGAAGTATTGATAGATCCTCAAGCCATGGAATGGTGTCTTCCGTCTATGAGGATGGTGTCTTCAGACTATGATGCCTTTGGAAAAAATGGCATTGTATCAACCCATGAGATGCAAAGATATGGTGCTAGGTCGTATGCGAAGTAAAACAAGACAGAGCTTAGTCTTGTGTAAGATTAGGGCAGTGCTTAGCCCCCGGCGAATAGAGGATAGTGCCAGGTTTTAAATAGCATAATGGAGATAACATTTGGTCTTATGCAAGGACAAGGAAATGCTTAACCCTGGGCAATTGAGGAGGCAGTGCTTAGCCTCATGCAAGAAGAGGAGATGATACTTAGTCTCGATGCAAGGAAAGTCAATGCTTAGCCTTATGCAATAAGGGAGGTCATGCTTATCCTCATGTAAGAAGAGGACACAATGCTTAGTCCCGATGCAAGGGAAGGCACTGCTTAGCCTTATGCATTCAGGGAAGCCATGCTTAGCCTCATGCAAGAAGAGGAGACAATGCTTAGTCCTGACGCAAGGAAAGGAAGTACTTAGCCTTATGCAATTAGGGAGGCCATGCTTAGCCTCACGCAAGAAGAGGATACAGTGCTTAGTCCTGATGCAAGGAAAGACAGTGCTTAGTCTTATGCAATTAGGGAGGCCATGCTTAGCCTCATGCTAGAAGAGGAGACAATGCTTAGTCCCGATGCAAGGAAAGGCAGTGCTTAGCCTTATGCAATTAGGGAGGCCATGCTTAGCCTCATGCAAGAAGAGGAGACAACGCTTAGTCTCATGCAATTAGGAGACAATACTTAGTCTCATGGAAAGAGAGACAATGCTTAGACTTATGCAATTGAAGAGGCAGAGCTTAGCCTCATGCAAATAGGAGACATTGCTTTAGTCTCAATGGAAGGAAAGACAGTGCTTAGCCTTATGAAAGTAGGGAGGCAATACTTATCCTCATGCAAATAAAAGACAGTGCTTAGTCTCATGAAAAGAGAGTAAATGCTTAGCCTTATGCAGTTAGGAGGCACGTCTTAGCCTCATTCAAAGAAAATGATGAGTGATAGTAGAGTATTTCTTAGCTGGAGGTGCTTGTGATAGATAATTTACTGATGTATCTGTAGATATCATTGTCTTACTGTGCCTGCATCCAAAGAAAAATTGTGAGTTTTTTGGGGGAAGGTTGGTTCACGCTTTTGCCTTCTTCTTTGCCTGTGCTCTAGCCTTGAGATCCTGTTTGAGTCACCCCGGGCAGCATCTGGATATTTATGAAAATAAAGTTTTCGAAAAAATATGCATGCATTTGATAAATGTAGTTATTTGAGATATAGTAGTATGCAATATTAAGTAAGCTAGATGAACCAATGGTTGTGACATATTTTATAGACATTGCGACCTCCTTGCTTTAGAATTTTGAGGGTCCTCCTCAAAATTCTGCCCTAGTTTAAAAGCAATTCTTTAACTGTTATGCATATGACGAAGTTGGCTTGGAAAAATGAAGATTTTATTGAGATGTGACCAAACCCACAGGGCTGCCTACGTATCCCCTCTTAAACGGGAATCAGGCCAAGCATAGTTCAATTACATCATATGAAGAAATGTAAACAATCTAACATAGTATCTTTTGACTGCTTCTGAGTTGATAGGTTTTGGACAAACTTCTCCGTCCATTTCTGCAAGTATTAGCGCTCCTCCTGTTAGTACTTTGTGAACCATGTAAGGCCCTTTCCAATTGGTTGAAAATTTCCCTTTGGATTCATCTTGATGGGGGAAGATCCGCTTCAGCACCAGCTGCCCCGGTATGAATTGTCTAGGCCTGACCCTTTTGTTGAAAGCTCTGGACATTCTGTTCTAGTAAAGTTGATCGTGATATACCGCAATCATTCTTTTCCCATCAATAAGAGCCAGTTGTTCATAGCGACTTCATGTCCATTCTGCATCACTGAGTTCAGCCTCTTGTATAATCCTTAAAGAATGGATTTCTACTTCGGCGGGAATGACGACTTTAGTGCCAAAGACCAGTAAATAAAGAGTTGCCCCAGTTGATGTGTGAACCGTGGTACGTTTGTTGATACCCAATTTTTCCATCATATTTCTCAAATATATATATATACCTTCAAAATAGTGCATATGCACCATTACTTGATTTATAACGTATATAAGCATTTTTTTCATAATTTTCTATAAACTTTTAAGGGCTTTTAATCAATTTATTCCTGCATTTTGTTATATAAATAATTATTAATTGCATCTCAAATAATTTCCATGATGATTTATCATTTAATTTTAATCATCTATATCCATATTAAGTTTTAAATATTTTTTGATGTATTTGTTATAATTATATTCGCATCCTTAGGCTAAAATTGCATATTTTGCAATAATAGCCCATGTATGTGCATAATTACATTATTTATACGAAAAATGACTTTTTATATTCTTATAATGTTAAATAAGTATTTTAAATTATTTTCATGCACAAGTGATATTTTTGTTATCTATTAATTATTGTTTATAAATTATTTATTTGTTAAAGTGAGTATTTAAAATCTAGAAAATTCCAATTTCGGACCAACCCACCAGCCCAGTTACCTAAACACCTAGCCCAATTACCCTAAGCCCAATCCGTAACCCACTAACACAATCCGGAACCGACTCAACTCTGCCTAAATCCAAGCCATTGATCACAAATGATCAACGACTCACAAACAAATAGATATCATGCCTATAGGATCAAAATCAGTTCAATAATAAATATCATGCCTATAGGATAAAGTCATTTCAATAAATTATGTCTGTAGAATTAAAACCAGTTCGAGTTTAGAAATTCTACCTATAGGATAATAATCATCACACTCGTAGAAGTCATGCCTATATGATTCTATTAAATGATTCAGAATTTGATCGTCACTGGCAATCACTTAGATAATATGCCTATAGGTTCTAATAACCATTCTGGATTTGCAACTGTTTACTATTTGAAGTGCTTGATATTGTATTAAATAAAATCAGTAGGCAAACGATAGGCCCTAATACTCGCCTTAATGAAACTGCTTCTGTATATCACTGCTCGCCTGCCTTCTCGCATAGATATCCTGCCTATAGGAATTTTAAGATTAATAAAACCTCCTAAATCGGTTGCGTGCATTTGCAGTTTATGTGCGGAGGTTAATATGAGGCCATATCTGCTTTTTATCTGAAAGTCCTAGTCTTTTACAATTTTGAGAAACCTAGGCTTAGTTTAGAACTATCCCAAGTAGAGGTCCTAATACCTCCGGGGTCCATATGTAAGGGACGGGTAGTGCACGCATAAGAAGCGAACTAGAATCAATTAGAGCACTTTAGGTAACAACTTAAAGATAGTAATCGAGTAGCATAAGATGATAGTTTGTGCTCGCTTAATAATATGAGTAACACCCCGACTTGAGGGAGTTACAATGTATTGCACGTGGTGATCCTTTAGGCTAAAAAACATAGCCCCCCATTTCTGTTTTAAAATAAATCGTTTCTTTTATTTTTCCAAATTGATTCCTTTCCCCTTAGACTAATTCGCTTAATTTAAGTTCGCGGGGACCGACCGTTGTGGACCTCGAGGGGTGCCTAACACCTTCCCTTCAAGGTAATTTGAGCCCTTACCCGATCTCTGGTGATGCAAACTGGTATAATATGAGTTATTTGCTCTAGGTACCCTAACGCACCTTAATCCGCTAGGTGGCGACTCTCTAAACCAATTCCTTTTACCTACCCTCTCAAAAGGAGTTGTCAAATGTCGAAACCCGATTTCGCGAGAAAAAGGGGGCGCGACAGCATTGCGACTCTGCTGGGGATATCATTAGGCTCTTACAATAGCGAACTTGTCTTGTGAATTAGTCTTTTTCAACAAGCATGTCTTTATTATTCTGTTAATACCCGCACACCCGTTTTGCTTCCCCACTCTATGTGAATTTATTTGCCTATCTTCATTCATTTCTCTTTCTTTTTTTATTGCTTTTTACAATGGAACTAACTTTTCTCCTTATTTTATTTCTTAAATGCCTTTACAATTATTAAATACCGCATTTTTATCATTTTTCATTGTGCAAGTACTTGACAACGTGTTATTTTCTTTTTGCATAAATCATGCCCAACATCATAATCCACTCGTGCGTAATAATACCGTAGCAACACTTAATGAGTGTCTGCGCTCTTCCTCTATCACCCTTTTGAATTTGGAAAGGCTTATTTGCGGTAAAACTAGTCGATCAACGGTGCAATTGATGGTTCCGTGCCTTTCCCCCTCAAGTTGTCCGCTTGGGGGTACCAGTCTAGACTTCTATAGTAACCTTACTCTGATAATAATTGTACATGCATGGTCAAACATAGCCTGGGTTAGTATGTTGTCCGCATAATAACCCTTTAGGAAACCTTGTCCAAAGTCCACCAAGGGTTTACATAATCCCAACGGAGGCAACCACGATCTGTGCATTACTTGGAGAAATAAATGTCGATATGCTAATCGTTAATGTATAAATAGTCGAATCCAGAGGGGGAAAGGGTCTAACTTTGTTTATTTTGCAGAAAATGAGGCACGAAGTCCCCAGGTTTGGTATGGTCCGAAATATACCACCATTATTGTTGGATTGGTGGGAAAATCTTTCGCCAAGAGACAAAGATCACATGAAAAGGGTTCTCGGAAACATAAACTCCTAATTAGTCGTCCAGCCAAACAACATGTTGATCGAGGCTGCTACTATGTTCTGGGACGGAGAAAGGGCTGTATTCCGTTTCGGCAAATGTAGAAATGACTCCTCTCTTGGAGGAAATAGGGGGATTCGCTGGATTACCCTGGGATAGTCCCAGTTTATTAGTACCAGAAAATGGTACTCCATGGAGGTTTCTGAAAATGATGGGTCTGAGAAAGAATGACGATTTGGAGTGCCTGAAGAAGTCCTACATACCATTTGACTACCTCTATGAACGATATGGACACAACAAATCTCATTGTGACTTTCGTGAAGAATTCTCCATCACTTCCTTGTGTTGGATTCATCGTAGGGTTTTTGTATTCATCGTCTGCTTTCTGGGTATGATAGTGTTTCCAAGCAAAGGGTATAGGATTCACACCATACTGGCCATGGTAACCAAAGTTTTAATGGAGGTAATCGAGGGATAAACATATACTATTGTTCCGATGATTATAGAAAAAATATACCAGGCTCTAGATCGTTGCTTGAAACGGTTCAAACACTTTGAGGGTTGTAACTTGCTGCTGCAGATTTGGTTGTTAGAACATCTTCAATGAGGCCAATATCGCCAAGTGTTTCCACGGAGACCATGGAACGATCACATAGATTTCTACCATCCGAAAAGAATGACCTTTATCCCTGACAGGTTTGCAAAACCAGAGAACGCTACAAAGTGGGTACAATTTTTCAGCAATTTGACAGAGGACCAGGTCCATTGGATGTTCGAGTGCTTCCTTACTAGTGACTTCGTCATCAGGTACAGGGATGTGCCGCACTTGGTGTTGATCGGGTTAAGGGGAATATACCCCTACGTTTCTATCAGAGTCATGAGAAAATCTGGTAGAAAACAAGTCATACCACGAATCTCCAAAATGGGTCATTACAAAGCAGATTTTCAAGACGATGACATCCCATACAAATGTGAAGCTCAGCATATGTGGCATTTGAAGATCATTGTGGAAAGGGACACCATCGAGCCAGATCGATACCACGTAGGACATGTGTACTTCTACCTATCATGGTTGGATGATAGCATAGCAGAAATAGTCGAGCCAGGGGTCGGTCAAGGAAACATGGTCATAGATGAAGCCGCTGAAGCACAAGTGAAGTATAAAAGGCTGCACAAAAGAGTTTTCGAGTTCGAGGCCAGACATTTGGAACAACACAAGATTGATATGGAGTCAATTAACGAGTGGAGGGAAATGGCTACTATATCAACGAAAAGGATGGAATATCTGGAACAGTGTCTAATGTAGTTATAGGGGAAGATGAGGAAAGATTCATAGACTGCCAGAATGGAGAGGGTAACGAGGGAGGACATCTAGCAAGGGCGTACCTGCTGTTGGACATGCGCGACCTAGGGAATCTGATCGACGGAGCCAAAAGAGCCAAGCCTGGAGAGGGTCCCTCTGGGACCAAGTAGATTAGGATTATTTGTTTTAGAATCATTTTTCGAATGTAACAAGGCAAATGCCATTAGTGACTCATTTATTTATTGTCGTTTTTTTTAAGTTCGTCTTATTTATCACACTAATGAAATGAGTCAATCATCAGCATTAAATTTCTTTAAATATACTTGTCTCTAGGCCTATCTCAGGCACAACGAGGCTCCCAAATTAGGACGTGAGTTTACATTTCTGCAATATGTGTTTAAATACTGCAAATACTTTTCCCAGAATTCTTACTGACTTGGTTACCTTTTTGTTTTTATTTCTTTTGATTATTCCCATCCCCTAAGTTTCATTCTCACATACTGGCATCGTCAACATATCACACCAGATCCATTGGCCCTCCACCTCCTCCAAGTGATCTGAAAAGCAAGGGAAAAGCTAAGATGGACGATATGAGTGGTGTCAGGAAGGACAACACTACACTTGCTGAGAATGTGGAAACTTCAGATGGTTGGAGTACTCCGGCACAAAATGATTTGGTCTTACGATTGGAACAGAAGATACTAGAACTGCAAGGGGAGCTTGAGCAGGTCCACAACTTGGAAAACCTTTCCCTCACACTAAACGTCCCAGACATCAACCAACCAAACACCCAAAACCCAGTATCTCCTCAAAACACACAAAACCAACGTCCACAAAATCCTCCCGCACCCCACCAATATGCAATACCTCCTCAAAATCCTAATCCTCTACCCATATCGACACCCCCTCAACACCAGCATCTCCCGACTCAATATCCACAAACCACTTACCATACTCCTCATAATACCCCACGACCTATCCCCGATCTGCAAAATTCAACTAATAATCACCACTACACTCAAACCCCCGGCATTCATCAAAATAATCCCATATACGTGGAGACCCTACCCCACTTTACTCAACCAACTTCATATACACTAGAATCTGCCGAGAAGGACCTACTCATTAAGAACATGGCAGAGGAGCTCAAGAAGCTCACAAGTCTAATCCAGGGTGTTGAAGGAGGCAAAGGAATTGAAGGTCTGAATTATGAGTACTTCTGCATTCAGCCATACGTGGAATTACATGAGGGTTACAAAACTCCTAAGTTCGAGATATTGGACGAAACGGGGGACCCAAAGGTACATTTGAGAACATATTATGACAAGCTCGTAGGGGTTGGGAAGGATGAAAGGATTCGTATGAAGCTGTTCATGAGGAGTCTCACTGGAGACGCCCTGTCTTGGTAAATAAGTCAAAATCCCAAGAAATGGGATAATTGGGTAAGTGTGTCATCGGACTTCATAGACAGATTCAGGTTCAATAGAGAAAATACACCTGATGTCTTCTACATACAGAACATTAAGAAAAAGCCAATGGAGACTTTCCGCGAGTATGCTACTCGATGGAGGTCAGAAGCAACAAAAGGTCAGGCCGACATTAGAAGAATAACAGATGAACAAATTCTTTGTCCGGGATCAGGATCCACAATATTATGAGAGGTTAATGGTCATTGAGAATCAGAAGTTCTATAATATCATCAAACTCGGGGAAAGGATCGAAGAAGGGATAAAAAGCGGAATGGTGACAAATTTTGAAGCATTACAGGCTACAAACAAAGCATTATAATCGGGAGGCATATCAAAGAAGAAGGAGATAAGGGTAGTAATGGTAGCCCAGGGTCCAAAGTCTCCACTCACATACCAAAAACCTCCACCCACATACCAACCTTCACCTCCCAGATATACTCAATCCGCTATCCCCTACCACACTTATAACACCTAGCCAGCCTACTATCATTCACCTCCAGCTCGTCCAAATTACGAAAAACCTAGACCTAAGTTTGATCGCAGACCACCCAGACAATACACCCCTATTGCTGAATCCGTCGACCAGTTGTATGAAAGACTAAAGGTTGCCAGATATGTCACCCCTATTCCTGTTGTGGCTATGGAAAACTTTTCCCAACGGGTCAACCCAAACAAGGCATGTGCATTCCATTCCGACATGAAAGGAAATACTATTGATGAATGCCGCACTCTGAAAGACAAGATTCAGACGTTGATTGATACCAAAGTCATACAGGCAAAGGAAGCCGCACCCAATGTCTGCAACAATCCCCTCCCAGATCATAGGGGTGAAGGAGTAAATATGATAGAAACTGATGAAGAATGGGATCCTGAAGGGTCAATCGGGCTTATTCGGGAAGTGACGACCCTAAGAAACATGCAGTCACACTCACTCCCATTGTGGTATAGATACAGGCGTCGTTCGAAGTTGAGGTAGCCGCATCCGCTCCGTTTGTAGTCGAAATGACACCACCTGCAGCTACACCTACTCCATTTGAGGTAGAAGTAACCACACCCTTCATTGTGACGGTGGCATCCACACCGCCCTTCAAATCCAACGCCATACCTTGGGATTATTTGCCGAAATTAGGAGAAAAGGGAAAGCAAAAATGGAAGAGTCCAGTGCTGCACAAGGAATGATCAGAACTGGAAGAATCTACACACCTGAAAATTTGGGAGGAACAAGTATGGAAGCTGCCACCAAACAAACCATCATCGAAACTGGTCCGGATGATCTTTGGAGGAAAGTACAGGCAAGAGAATACTCTATCATTGATCATCTGAACAAGTCTCCCGCCCAGATATCCATCCTGTCGTTGCTGCAAAACTCTGAGGCAATGCGAGGATAAGTTCATAGCCAGGGTTTTGATAGACGGAGGGTCCAGCTTCAACATCTATCCGCTGACAACTCTGAAGAGGTTGGGCAAGGGCTTGCATGAAATACGAGTAGGAACTTTGAATTTGAAGGCGTTCGATGGGTTACAAAGAGCCACGATTGGGGAAACCACTTTATGTTTGCAGATGGGTCCTACTTGGTTCGATGTCGAATTTCAGGTGCTAGACATATCTGCCTCCTACAATCTTCTATTGGGACGAGCTTGGATACATGCCGCTGGGGCTGTTGCATCCACTTTTCACCAAGTTGTGAAGCTTGAATGGAATCATCAAGAGGTAATCATCCATGGAGATGGGAGCAACCCCATTTACACCAATCAGACTGTTCCGGTTGTGGAGAATAGAAAGAAGCTGGGTGGAGAGACTTAACATCGCATTGAGTGTGTTAACGCGATCGAGAAGGATAAATGGTGGAGTAGAAAAATAGAGATAATACTAGCATGGGCAGGATATGAACCTGGCAAGGGTTTCGGTAAGAATCTCCAGGGTATCGCCAAACCAATACAGCCGAAACGTCATGGTACAACCTTTGGACTGGGATATCAGTACACCTGGGACGAGTATCAGAATTAGTCGCCACCATGGCGTGGTCCATATTTACCCTCTTGAGCAGCCAGTGCCACATCTAAGTCAGACCTTTCATCAAGCCGATACAATATGGGGATCCGAAGAAGAGGAAGCTTTGGCTGCGCTAAGGAATTTTGTTTTTAGAAGATGAAGATATGGATTGTAGTGTGATAGTTGAGGAGGAGGAGGAAGAAGGCCTTACCATTCAGAAAGTGGAGAGGGGAGCATTTCTCAGTAACTGGACCTCTACACCATCAAGGGGCCGACGAGTTCCGGGGTAGCATGGCTGTTGAAAATAATTTTTTTATCATTTTGTTTTAAAAAATATTTTTAGTATTTCATTTCGAAAAACATTGTCTGGGTTATTGAAAATCGCTTTGTTTGACATTTTAATATTTACAAATGGCTTGATGTTTTATTATTACTATTTTTTTCATATCTTTCTCTCTACGACATTACTATTTCTTATCTTGATGAACCAATGACTGTGACATGTAATGAGACAACGCAACACAAGGACAGTGACTCGGAAGAAACACAAGAAGAAGAAGATGTGATACCTGAGGAAATTATCAGAGAAGTTGAGAAGTTTGAGAACAAGCCCAAGTCCAACCTGGACGAAATCGAGATAATCAATTTGGGAGATTCCAAAACCATCAAAGAAACTCGCATAAGCATCCACTTGTCACCGTCAGTGAAGGAAGAATACACTCGTTTCCTGAAAGAATATGAGGATATTTTTGTATGGTCATACGATGATATGACAGGGTTGAGCACATCCATAGTGGCTCACAAGCTACTTACCAATCCAATGTGTCCGTCAGTGAAGCAGAAACTAAGAAAATTCAAACCAGACATGAGCCTGAAAATCAAGGAGCAAGTCACCAAGAAGATCAAAGACAAAGTCCTCAGGGTAGTTGAGTAACCAACCTGGTTAGCCAACATTGTACAGATTCCAAAGAAAGATGGGAAAGTCAGGGTGTGTGTTGATTATCGGGATTTAAACAGAGCAAGTCCCAAGGACGATTTCCCACTGCCAAATATACATATTCTGATCGACAATTGCGCCAAGCATGAACTCCAATCCTTTGTAGATTTCTTCGCGGGTTATCATCAGATTTGGATGGACGAAGAAGATGCAGAGAAGACAACCTTCATCACACCATGAGGAGTATATTGTTACAAAATGATGCCATTCAGTCTGAAGAATGTTGGGGCCACCTACATGAGGGCCATGACAACTATCTTCCATGATATGATACATAAGGAAATAGAGGTATATGTTTATGACGTTATAATAAAATCTAAGAAATCCACATATCACATAGCAGACTTGAGAAAGTTCTTTGACCGGCTGCGAAAGTACAATCTAAAGCTGAATCCTACAAAATGTGCATTCGGGGTTCCTGCCGGAAAATTGTTGGGATTCATCGTCAGCCACCGAGGAATAAATTTGGACTTGTCAAAGGTTAAATCTATCCAAGAATTACCACCACCAAAGAACAAGAAGGACGTGATGAGTTTCTTGGGATGCCTCAATTACATCAGCCGCTTCATAGCACAGTCCACAGTGATATGTGAACCAATTTTCAAAATTCTGAATAAGGATGCCGCGACCAGTTGGACCGAGGATTGTCAAAAGGATTTTGACAAAATGAAGGAACACCTGTCCCCAGCACCAGTCTTAGTCCCTCCAAAACCTTGTAGAACACTACTACTCTACCTCGCAGTGTTAGATGGGGCTTTCGGTTGTGTTTTGGGACAGCATGACGAGACGGGAAGAAAGGAGCAGGCCATATATTACTTGAGTAAGAAGTTCACACCTTATGAAGCACGGTACTCTCTGCTGGAACGCACTTGCTGTGCTCTAACCCGGATAGCTCAGAAATTGAGGCATTACTTCTATGCCTATACTACATACCTCATATCGAGGATGGATCCCCTGAAGTACATCTTTCAGAAGCCTATGCCTACCGGGAAGCTGGCCAAGTGGAAAATATTTTTGAGTGAGTTTGATATCATCTATGTAACTCAGAAGGCAGTCAAAGAACAAGCATTGGCATATCACCTTGCTGAAAATCCTGTAGGAGGAGAATACGAACCACTAAAAACATATTTTCCTGACGAGGATGTGACATTCGTAGGAGAAGACATTGCTGAAGCCTACGACGGTTGGAGAATGGTTTTTGATGGGGTTGCAAATTTCAAAGGAGTTGGTATCGGAGCCGTTTTGGTATCAGAAATCGGTCAGCATTATCTGGTGTCTGCAAAACTTAGGTTCCCATGCACCAACAATATGGTGTAATATGAAGCTTGCATACTAGGGCTCAATTTGGCTGTTGAAATGAATATTCAGGAACTGTTGGTGATCGGTGACTTAGACCTTCTGGTACATCATGTACAAGGAGAGTGGGATACAAAAAACACAAAAATACTACCGTATCTACATCATGTACAAGAGATGAAGAAGAGGTTCACAAAGATAGAATTCCGGCATGTCCCTAGAATTCAAAATGAATTTTGCAGACGCATTGGCCACCCTGTCCTCAATGATACAACATCCGGACAAGAATTTCATCGACCCCATTCCGGTGAGAATCCATAATCAACCTGCATACTGTGCTCATGTAGGAGAAGAGACAGATGGAAATCCATGGTTCCACGACATCAAAGAATATTTGTCAAAAATAGAATACCCGGAGCATGCAAACCCTACTCAGAAACGCACACTACGGAGGATGTCCAATGACTTCTTCCAAAGCGGAGGAATTCTGTATAGAAGAAGTCTCGATCTAGGACTGTTAAGGTGTGTTGACGCCAAAGTGGCTTCCAAATTTCTCTATGAGATACACACTAGAACCTGCGGCCCACATACGAACGACTTTGTCTTAGCCAAGAAGATACTCAGGGTCGGATACTTTTGGATGACTATGGAAACAGATTGCATCCGATATGTCCATAAATTCCACCAATGCCAGATACATGACGACATGATATGAGTGCCTCCAAACGAACTCAATGCAACGAGCGCACCTTGGCCTTTTGTTGCCTGGGGAATGGATGTCATTGGTCCAATCGAACACACTACTTCGAAGGGGCAAAGCTTTATTTTAGTGGCCATCAATTAATTCACTAAATGGGTTGAAGCTGCGTCCTACAAAGCTGAAACCAAGAAAATCGTTGCATATTTTGTCAGGGATCGTATTGTTTGTTGATTTGGGGTTCTAGAGTCCATCATCACCGACAATGATGCCAATCTCAACAGTGATCTGATGAAGGCCATGTGTGAAACTTTCAAAATCAAGAACAAGAATTTCACAGCATACAGACCTCAAATGAACGGGGCCGTGGAGGCTACCAACAAGAACATCAAGAAGATACTAAGGAAAATGGTAGATAATCACAAGAAATGGCACGAGAAATTACCATTTTCCTTACTGGGATACCATACCACAGTCCGTACATCAACTGGGGAAACTCCTTATTTATTGGTTTATGGTACCGAAGTTGTCATCCCCACCGAGGTAGAAATTCCTTCTTTGAGAATCATACAAGAAGCTGAACTCAGTGACGCAGAATGGATAAGGAGCCGCTACGAGCAACTAGCCCTCATAGATGGAAAAAGGATGAATACAGTGTGTCATGGGCAGCTTTATCATAATAGAATGTCCAGAGCTTTCAACAAAAGGGTCAAACCAAGACAGTTCACACCGGGGCAGCTGGTGTTGAAACGGATCTTTCCACATCAAGATGAAGCCAAAGGGAAATTCTCACCCAACTGGCAAGGTCCCTACATGGTTCACATAGTATTGACAGGAGGAGCACTCATACTCGCAGAAATGGATGGAGAAATCTGGCCAAAGCCTATCAATTCAGATGTAGTCAAAAGATACTATGTGTAAACTATTTATGTTTCTTTATATGATGTAATTGAACTATGTTTGACCTGATTCCCGTTTAAGAGGGGATACGTAGGCAGCCCTGTGGTTTCAGACCCTCAAAATTCTACGGCAAAGAAGGTCGCGATGTCTCTAATAATGTCACAATTACTGGTTCATCTAACTAATTTCTGATTACTATATCTTTGAAAACTATACACGCATACTTTTGAAAAGAAACTTTACTTTTTAGCCAAATGCTACCCATGGTAACTTAAACAGGACTCGCGGGCAGAATGGAACAGAGCAAGCAGACAAAGGCACGAATCAACCTCCCCCTCAAAACTCACAAATTTTCTTTGGATACAGGAATAAGTCATCATCATAAGCATCATCGGAACAACATAATTGCTATACATAAGACACATTTTCAGCTAAGAATACTTCACTCTTACTCTTACATTCGCATGAGGCTAAGCCCTGCCTCCCATTTTCATAAGGCTAAGCATTGCCTTCTCTTTGCATGAGGCTAAGAATTGCCTTCCCTTTGCATGAGACTAAGCCATGTCTCAATCTTTTCATGAGGCTAAACCCAACCTCCTCATCTGCATAAGGCTAAGCATTGTCGTCCCTTTGCATGAGACTAAGCCCTGTCTCAATCTTTGCATGAGACTAAGCCCTGCCTCCTCATCTGCATAAGGCTAAGCATTGCCTTCCCTTTGCATGAGACTAAGCCCTGTCTCAATCCTTGCATGAGGCTAAGCCCCGCCTCCTCATTTGCATAAGGCTAAGCATTGCCTTCTCCTAGCATGGTACTAAGCTCTGTCCCGAATCCTGTATGAGGCTAAGCACTGCTTCCACGTCTGTATAAAGCTAAGCATTTCCTTCTCCTAACATGGTACTAAGCTCTGTCCCGAATCCTGCATGAGGCTAAGCCCTGCCTCCTGATCTGCATAAGGCTAAGCATTGCCTTCCCTTTGAATGAGACTAAGCCCTGTCTCAATCTTTGCATAAGGCTAAGCCTTGCCTCCTCATTTGCATAAGGCTAAGCATTGCCTTCTCCTAGCATGGGACTAAGCTCTTTCCCGAATCCTGCATGAGGCTAAGCAATGCCTCCACATCTGCATAAGGCTAAGCATTGCCTTCTCCTAACATGGGACTAAGCTCTATACCGAATCCTGCATGAGGCCAAGCACTGCCTCCCTATTTTCATAGGGCTAAGCATTTCCTTCCCCTTTCATGAGACTAAGCCCTGTCTCAAATCTTGCATGAGGCTAAGCCCTGCCTCCATATCTGCATAAGGCTACGCATTGCCTTCTCCTAGCATGGGACTAAGCATTGTCTCGAATCTTGCACGAGACTAAGCATTGTCTCTCTTTGCATAAACACAGATATTGATCTATCCTAAACCTTGCATTATTCTCTTCTCTCGGGTTTAAGCTCTATCCTCGACTCTACGCAAGACAAAGCTCTATCTTGTTATCACCTTTAGCATCATGTCTCTGCACCTCATGGGCTGATATATAGCCAACTTGTCCGAAGGCATCATAGTCTGAAGGCATCATCCTCATAGCCAGAAGACATCATGCCATGGCCTGAGGACCTTTCAATCTTGCACATAATTATTCAAAGGCACCATGGTTCGTAGGCGCCATCTTCATGCCCCGAGAACATAATTTCATGTCCTTCGAATCTCTTTCCATACAATTCATGGCTCGGGACATCATGGTCTAAGGACGTCATCCTCACTGTCCAAAGACAGTCTTCATGGTCCAAAGAGAATTTGCATCATGTTTAAATTTGCAAAAAATCTATATGCACATATTGTGTTTTAAAAGTTTGCAGGTGATCCGGTAAGTAACCGTTATCCCAACGGGAACAATCCCACTCCAGTTCCCATCCAACGTTCACATCCTTCAAATTATTTGAAACATAACCGTTCATCATCCGTTACCCAGTCTCATTTACCCATAACCGTTTCAGATCCTAATTAATCCTATTTGGGACATTTTGTTCGTTCTTACAATGACTCCATCGGCTTATGATCACGCTCAACTATGTCTAATAAAAGACTAAGCGGGCGTTGCAAATATAATCCGGGGTATTATGTCCAGAGTCGATCCCACAGGGAGTTAACGTATCAAGCAAGCTGTCAGAATACTAAACGTTCCCTTGGTGTTGCTTAAACTACTACAACTGAACGAAAATACTAAAACTAAAGATTAACTACAATAAGGTGTAAACAATTGTAATAAAAGTCTAAGGTTATGGTTTCCCCCGTTGGTAAACTTCCTTCTCGGATACTTCTTATAGTTCGATTAGTTGACTCTATCAATCATGAAAACTCTATCTACCATAAATCTCTCTCAAGTAATTATGATAATTTACTAGACGCACTCTCTCAAGTTACGTTAGCTAGATTGCATTACAGTTCACTTTAGATTGCACCCGAGGTATCATTATCTCTAATCCAACCTCTAAACCCTCGGTTATGACTTTCGCCTATACTCTGGGAGTGGTGTTGTTCAAACAACTAGCTAAATATGCACTCTCTCTCAAGTAGATACATAATAAATAGGAACAGATAATTGAGCGCCCTTCAATCAACTACAACAAGAACGTAGTTGAACAAATAGAGATTAATCAACCAATCAAAACTATATTAATATCACAATAAGTTTATCCCCCAACGGGTTCCATCAAAACCCTAGATTAAGGAATTAGCTAATCATGCTCATAAGAATCAACTCCAAAATAACTTGCATAATTAAACTACAAAGTAATGAATGAAAGATGTAAAAATTAATGTTTTGCTTCTCTGAGTAGTATTCCACAGACGTCTCTTGTCTCTAATGGCATCTCCCTTCAAGTTGTGTTTTTGGGTCTATTTATATGAAGGGATACACCCTAAACGTGTAGGAGACTTCTATTCCAACCGAGAAACACTTAAAACTCTTCAAAACTCGGATTTGACCGGATCAAGGGCCAGGCGTTACAGGCCAAACGCCTGGATAACGCCTGGCCAGGCCTGGCATTTGGGCTCTGGCGCCTGGATAACACCTGGCCTCACCAGGCTTTATAGCCCAAACGCCCGGCTATACCCCGGTGCACTCCTCTTTGCCTCTTGAGCGTATTTTCGACGTTTATGCATCCATTTAGCTCGGCTTCCATCTCCAATTCACCTACACATGAAATAGACTCCATTATGCACATACAAAGTGTATTTTCATCATTAACGCACATAAAATGTAAGGCATATAACGTGTTAAACCATGAATTCTAGCCACATATCAGCTTACTCCACCGTTGGATCCAGGACTACACACGACCTGATTCCTGTAAAACCAGGGATATGTAGGAAGCTCAGAAGCCAGAGTGTGGCCTATATCTTTCAAATTACCTTATTCGGTCAAAATTGGTCATCATGTCTTTATCCGAAAACTCTTTCATCCTTCTCGGATAAAGAGGGGCAACTGTTGATACCCAATTTTTCCCTCATATATATATATACACACACCTTCAAAATAGTGCATATTCACCAGTACTTGATTTATAAACGTATACAAGCATTTTTTCATAATTTTCTATAATTCTTATGGGCTTTTAATGAATTTATTCCTGCATTTTATTATATAAATAATTATTAATTGCATCTCAAATAATTTCCAACTCTTCCTAAATCCCAGCCGTTGATCACAAATGATCAAAGCCTCACAAACAACCCCGCCCTTTCCTTATATCCGCATCTCCAAACCCTAGAGACCATAACACCCAACCTGACATCTCTATGCTCTCTCCCTATCCTCTGTAAATCCTAGCGCCGTCACCTTAATACCCCTAATCTTTCTTTGATTCCAACCAGATATGGGACCGATTGATGATTTTCTTACCTTATTCACCTTACCTAATATGGCAAGCTAATTTCATTATTTTCAAACCAAATCTGGTTTGACCTTTTAAGATCTGTTTAAATTTTGTTCTTATTTTTTTGTTAAAACCTTCTTTATGTTTCAGCATGTCTATTTTCTGCTATTTTCCTTTTCGTTAAAAAGTGTTTGCCTAAAATCAGGACTTAGATCTTTAATATCTACTCTGGTTTTATTTTTTTTAGAGTATCTTCTTTAATGTTCCCTTATATCTGTCTATATGCATTCTATCGAGATTTTGTGAATTTGCTGACTAGTTTCATTTTGCCATAAAATTAGAGCTCAGATATGTAATGATCTTTTTATTTTTATTTTTGTTAACGTGTTTTCTTCAATATTTGCCCATATCTATCAATATGTATGTTAGTTTCTTCGATTATTCCAACTAATTTACTTACCCTAAAATTAGGGCTTAGATTCTTATTTTATTTTTCTTACTGATTCTGCCTATCTATTTGTGACTCTTGCCTTAATTATTCCCTGAGAACTTGTGATTCCCAGACTTGTTTGATTGCTGTTATACGCGTTCTTCTTGACTTACCTTAATAATTTTGAGTTTTCCCTTAAATAAATCGATTGATTATTTCCATGTTTGGTACCTTAATCTGAGGCTATTTAAACACCTTCCCTCTTTCCCCTTAGGACAGACTCGAAGTAATATACTACCACTAAGAAACATAGGGTTTTGGTTCTATACTCTCTCTGCTCTCTCTTGTTTACTACCGGTCTTGGCTGGCTGAAAGACAAGGCCAAATATTCTGGACTCTCGACTTTGTGGTATTATTCTGGTTTTGCTTGCTTAAATGGTGAGTGACTATCCTTTGTCATTTCATTTTTATGTATTCTTGAACTGTGTTTACAATCCATCATGTCTAAAACTCCTTTCTGAGCATGATTCTGCCTAGCTGTATAGTTGATACTATTAGTCTGAGATTTGTTATTCTTGAATAATATGAATCCTCTTAAGAAAATATGCTTAATCTGTCTCCTATGTGTTATTCCGAACCTGTTCTGAATTTGAGTATCTTTAGGATAATGATAGAAGGTTAAGTAGTCAATTAGTATTAAATCTTTGAAACTTGTATTGTCCTGTTCTGTCGTTTATATGTTTTGATAACTTGCTTTCTAATATGTCTTGTACTTATTTGGATTCATGTGGGTGTTCTAACTGTTTGGTTCTCTATGGTTTAATAAGGTTGTCCTAAATACTAGCATGAACACCTAGCTTAACTAGACTTTTCCAGACTTCAACTTATTTAAACTGTATGCTTGAGCATGAACAACTTTGCAAACCTTGCTTGTTTTCTTAATTCAATTATTCCTACATGTTTTGTGTTCTAAAACTCTGTTATGGTGGCATTCTTCTGAGAAATCAAAACTGTTTTAAATCTATCCCTGCCTCCTTTTATGAGCTGTTACTTTTTTTAAACTCCCACTTTTAGTCCCTTAAGTTCTATCCTCAACCACCCAGTGTGAGCACTGCTCAGGGTCCATATGAGACTCATGTGAACTCTGACACACTGGGGGCTGGTTCCTAATCTACTTTGAATCATTTTTTTTGAGTATTTGGTTCTGGTGTGAGCATTTCCCTTGGTCCCTGAGGCCCTTGGGAACTTTGACACACCGAGACCTAGTTCTATATGTGCTATGGGTGAGTCACTCACCGTTGAGTGTCTGTACTTGTGAAATGAGCCTCGAAGTTGATATGGTTTGAAGGCTTGGGTTACCCAGGTGTGCTTGGGCCTGATGAAGGCTCCCTATAGTTTATTTCATTACTGTTATGTAATTCATTTGATAATCTAGTCTGTAATAACTTTGTAATAAACAGATTCTGAGGTATTTAGTAAAACCGGGAGGGTTTCTTATTTTCTTCTGCTAATTCGGGTAGAAATCCTGCCTATAGGGTTTCATTTGTGTTGTTAATCCTGTTTTACATCATCTTTTGCTAAAATCGTATGTGTTCTATATTCTAGAAATCCTGCCTATAGGATTAATATTACAACTTTGTTAGAAATTTTTCATATAGGATGTATCAATATATCCAACAAATATGTGTTAGTAAATCATGCCTATAGCACTAATATCTTGTTTAATTATTTTCTGGCAATGTGTACAATTTCTGCCCATATACTGCTCAATAGATATCATACCTATAAGGTCAAATCAATTCAATAGATGTCATGCCTATATGGTTAAACCAATTCAGATAATAGATATCACGCCTATAAGATTAAAATTAGTTCAATAATAGATATCCGGCCTATAGGATAAGGTCAGTTCAATAAATCATGTTTGTAGAATTAAAACCATTCGAGTTTAGAAATTCTGCCTATAGGATAATAATCATCACACTCGTAGAAGTCATGCCTATAGGATTCTATTAAATGATTCAGAATTCTATCGTCACTGGCAATCATTTAGATAATATGCCTATAGGATCTCCATTCTGAATTTGCAACTGTTACTGTTTGAAGTGCCAGATACTTTATTAAATAAAATTAGTAGGCAAATGATAGGCCCTAATACTCGCCTTAATGAAACTGCTTTTGTATATCACTACTCTCCTGTCTTCTCGCATAGATATCCCGCCTATAGGAATTTTAAGATTAATAAAACTTGCTAAATCGGTTGTGTGCATTTACAGTTTATGTGCGGAGGTCAATATGAGCACATATCTGCTTTTTATCTGAAAGTCCTAATTGATTTACGTGTCGCCTATAAGATAATAATCATCACACTCGTAGAAGTCATGCCTATAGGATTCTATTAAATGATTCAAAATTCTATCGTCACTAGCAATCATTTAGATAATATGACTATAGGATCTAATAACCATTCTGAATTTGCAACTGTTACTGTTTGAAGTGCCAGATACTGTATTAAATAAAATTAGTAGGCAAATGATAGGCCCTAATACTCGCCTTAATGAAACTGATTTTGTATATCACTGCTCTCCTGTCTTCTCGCATAGATATCCTGCCTATAGGAATTTTAAGATTAATAAAACTTGCTAAATCGGTTGTGTGCATTTGCAGTTTATGTGCGGAGGTCAATATGAGCCCATATCTACTTTTTATCTGAAAGTCCTAATTGATTTACGTGTCGCCTAGTCTTTTATAATTTTGAGCAACCTAGGCTTATTTTAGAACTACCCCCCCCCCCCCCCCCCCCCCCCCCCCTCAAGTAGAGGTCCTAATACCTCCGGGGGCCATAGGTAAGTGACGGGTAGTGCACGCATAGAAAACGAACTAGAATCAATTAGAGCGCTTTAGGTAACAACTTAAAGATAGTAATCGGGTAGCAAGAGATGATAATCCGTGCTCGTTGTATAATATGAGTAGCACTCCGACTTGAGGGAGTTACGAAGTATTACACGGGGTGATCCTTTAGGCTAAAAAAATTAGGACCCCCCTATTTTTGTTTTAAAATAAATCGTTTCTTTTGTTTGTCCAAATTTCTTCCTTTCCCCTTAGACTAATTTGCTTAATTTAAGTTCGGCCGGGACACACCATTGTGGACCTCGAGGGTTTCCTGACACCTTTCCCTCAAGGTAATTTTAGCGCTTACCTGGTCTGTAGTGATGCAAACTGGTATAATATGAGTTATCTTCTCTAGGTGCCCTAACGCACCCTAATCCGTTAGGTGGTGACTCTCTTAACTAATTCCTTTTCCCTACCCTCTCAAAAGGAGTTGTCAAATGTCGAAACCTAATTTCGCGAGAAAAAGGGGCGCGACAACAGTATCCCAGTAAGGCAAATGGTAATTTCTCATGCCATTGTTTGTGATTATCTACCATCTTCCTTAATATCTTCTTGATGTTCTTTTTGGCAGCTTCCACAGCTCCATTCATTTGCGCCCTGTATGCTGTGGAATTATTATGTTTGATCTTGAAGGTTTCACACATGGATCTCATTAAATCACTGTAAGGTTTGCGGCATTGTCGGTGATGATTGATTTCGTCACCCCGAATCGACAAACAATACGATCCCTAACGAAATCTGCAAATACATTCTTAGTTACAACCTTGTAAGATGCAACTTCAACCCATTTTGTGAAATAGTCTATGGCCACTGGAATGAACCTCTGCCCATTTGAAGCAGCGGGTTCGATTGGACCAATGAAATCCATCCCCCAAGCGGAAAAAGGCAAAGGTGAACTTGTTGCATTGAGTTCATTGGGAGGAACTCGTCTCATATCCGCGTTTACTTGGCATTCATGACACTTTTGGACATATCTGATGTAGTCCGTTTCCATAGTCATCCAAAAATATCCTGCTCTTAATATCTTCTTAGCTAAAACAAAGCCATTCATGTGTAGTCCGCAAGTTCCGACATGTATCTCTTCGAGAAATTTGGATTCTTCCTTGGCGTTGACACACCGTAATAACCCCAGATCTGGAGTCCTTCTGTACAGAATTCCTCCAGTTTGGAAGAAGTGGTTGGATAATCTTTGGAGTGTGCGTTTCTGAGTATGATTTGCATGCTCTAGGTACTCTCATTTTGCCAAATATTCTTTGATGTCATAGAACCATGGATTTTCATCAGTTTCTTCTTCAATATGAGCAGAATAAGCTGACTGATTATGAATCCCTACTGGATAGGATCGATGAAATTCTTGTATGGATGTTGTATCATGGAAGATAGAGTGGCCAATGCATCTGTGAACTCATTCTGGATTCTTGAAACATGTTTGAAATCTATCTTTGTGAATCTCCTCATCAATTCATGTACATAGTACAAGTACGACAGTATTTTGATATTCTTTGTAGCCCATTCTCTTAGAACCTGATGTACCAAAAGGTCCGAGTCACTAATTACCAGCAATTCCTGAATGTTCATGTCAATGGCTAGATTGAGTCCCAAGATGCAAGCCTCATATTCTTCCATATTATTGGTACATGGAAATCTGAGCTTTGCGGATACTGGATAAGGTTGACCTGTCTCTGATACCAATACTGCTCTAATGCCCCCTCCTTTGATGATGCTCTGAGTTATATAGATGATGTAGAACTCACTCGGCAATATATGTCATTTTGCCAACTTCTCTGTAGGCATGGGTTTCTGGAAGATGTATTTTAGAGGATCCATCCTTGATATGAGATATGTGGTGTAGGCACATAAGTAGGGCCTCAACTTTTGAGCTATCTACGTCAGAGCACAGCAGGTGTGTTCCAGAAAAGAATACCGTGCTTCGTAGGGTGTGAACTTCTTACTCAGGTAGTATATAGCCAATTATTTCCTCCCTGTCTCATCGTGTTGTCCCAAGACACATCTGAAAGCCTCATCTAGTATAGATAAATAGATTAGCAGAGGTCTCCTAGGTTCTGGCAGGACCAGGACTGGTGGTGTGGACAAATATTCCTTGATTTTGTCAAAGGTTTTCTGACATTCTTCAGTCCAATTTGTTGCAGCGTCCTTCTTCAACATTTTGAAAATTGGTTCACAGATAACAGTTGATTGTGCTATGAAATGGATAATGTAATTGAGACTCCCTAAGAAACTCATCACATCTTTCTTGTTCTTTAGAGGTGGAAAGTTTTAGATAGCCTTGACCTTTGACGGGTCTAGCTCAATTCCCCGGCGGCTGACAATGAACCCTAACAACTTTCCAGCAGGGACTCCGAAGGCACATTTTGCAGGATTCAGTTTCAGAATGTACCTTTGAAGTCGATCAAAGAACTTCCTCAAGTCTATTATGTGATATGTACCCTTCTTAGATTTGATGATTACGTCGTCCATGTACACCTCTATTTCTTTGTGTATCATGTCATGGAAAATGGTTGTCATGGCCCTCGTATAAGTGGCTCCAGCATTCTTTAGGCCAAACGACATCATTTTGTAGAAATACACTCCCCATGGTGTAATAAAGGTTGTCTTTTCGGCATCCTCTTATCCATCCAGATCTGATGATATCCCGCAAAACAATCCCCAAAGGATTGGAGTTCATGCTTGGCACAGTTATTGATCAGTATATGTATATTGGGCAACATGAAATCATCTTTGGGACTTGCTCTGCTTAAATCCCGATAGTCGACACATACTCTGACTTTCCCATCCTTCTTCGAAACTGGTATGATGTTAGTCAACCAGGTTGGATATTCAACCACTCTAAGAACCTTAGCTTTGATCTGCTTGGTGACTTCCTCTTTTATTTTCAGACTCGTATCTGGCTTAAACTTTCTGAGCTTCTACTTTACAAGGGGACACATAGGGTTGGTCGGTAGCTTATGAGCCATTATAGACATGCTCAAATCGGTCATATCATCATAGGACCATGCAAAAACATCCTCGTAATTTTTCAAAAACCGGATGTATTCTTCTTTCTCTGACGGTCTTAGGTGAATGCTTACACGAGTTTCCTTGACTGTTTCGGAGTTTTCCAAATTAGCTATTTCAGTCTCATCCAAATTGGACTTAGGCTTGTTTTCAAAATTTTCCACCTCTCTGACAATCTCTCGGGTATTATATCCTCTTCTGGATCATCTGAATCACTATCTTTATGTTGAGTTATCTCATTACATGTCACATTCGTAGGTTCATCAGGGTAAGTAATAATAACGATGTAGAGAGAAAATGTAAAGGATAATAATAAATACTAAAACAACAATCCATTGATAAATATTAAAACATCAAACAAATGCAGTTCAATGATTCGAGCAATTATTCAAAACGAAAACGTTTAAAAACAAAATACTAAAAATGTCTTAAATGCCCATAAAATAGCTTTCAAAATAAATGATGCTAATTGCCAGGCTACCCAGGAACTCGGCAGGCCCTTGATGGTGCAGCAGTCCAATTCTTGAAAATAGATCTTTTCTCCATTGTCTGAATAATAAGGCCTTCCTCATCCTGCTCAACTATCGCCTTACAGTCCATGTCTTCATCATCCAGAAACAGATTCCGTATACCAGCTAGGAATTCATCTTCTTTGAACCCCCACATCATGTCGGCTTGATGAAATGACTGGCTCAAATGTGGTACCGGCTGCTCTAGAGGGTAATAAGGACCACGCCATGGCGGCGACCAATTCTGATACTCGTGCCAGGTGTATTCATACCCAAGCCCAAAAGTTGTGCCGTGACGCTTTGGTTGTATTGGTTTGGTGATACCCTGGAGATTCTTACCGAGACCATTACTGGGTTCATACCTTTCCCATGACAATATGCTTTCTACCTTACTGCTCCACCATTTATCCTTTCTTAGTTGCATTGACACGCTCGATGCGATGGTATTTTCTCCACCCAACTTCCTTATATTCTTGACAAAAAGAATAGTTTGATTGGTGTAAATGGAGTTACTTCTATCCCCATGGATAATTACTTCCTGATGGTTCCACTGAAACTTCACGGCCTGCTGTAGAGTAGAAGCTACGACCCCAGCAGCATGTATCCAAGGTCGTCCCAACAACAGATTGTATGTAGCATATATATATAACACTTGAAACTCAAAATCAAATCAGGTTGGGCCCGTTTGTAGGCTGAGGTTGATCTTCCCAATTGTGTCCCTTTGAGACCCATCGAATTCTTTCACATTAATACTCCCTGCTCGTATCTCATGCAGAACCTTTCCCAACCTTTTCAAAGTAGTTAGTGGACAGATGTTGAGACTTGAACTCCCGTCTATCAGGACCCTGGCAATGAATTTGTCCTCAAACTGTACTGTGATATGTAGTTCCCTATTGTGACTCAATCCTTTCGGCGGCAGTTCGTCTTCGTGAAAAGTGATCTTGTGGTTTTCCAACACTTTCCCTACCATATTGGCCATCTCTCCATTGGTGATGTTATTGGGTACATATGCTTCATTAAATACCTTCATCAAGACATTCCTATGCACCTCGGAGTTCTGCAGCAATGATAAAATGGATATTTGAGTAGGGGTTTTGTTCAAATGATCAACCACAGAATATTCTCTCACGTGCACCTTTCTCCAAGGATCATCTAGGCCAGTCTCAATGAAAGACGGCTTAGAAGCGGCTTCTTTGCTTGTTCCTCCCAAATGCTCGGGTGTATAAACCCTACCAGTTCTGGTCATGCCTTGCGCTGCACCTGTCTCTTCTATTTTTGCCTATCCTTTCCTTCTTGCTTCCACAACATAGTCCCAAGGTATAACATTAGACTTAAAAGACGACATAGGTGCTACCATCACGGTGAAGGGTGTTTTCACTTCAACCTCAAACGGAGTTGGTGCGGCTACCTCAACCTCAATCGGTGCCTGAGTTTGTACCACGATAGGTGTGAGAGTGACTGGAGATCTTTTAGGATTATACCATTCTCGAATGAGTCCAATTGACCCTTCCGATTCCCATTCTTCATCGGTCTCTATCACATTCACTCCTTCACCCCTGTGATCCGGGAGAGGATTGTTACGAACATTGGGTGCAACCTATTTTGCCTGTATAACTTTGGTGTCAATTAATGTCTGAATCTTATCCTTCAAAATGAAACATTCATCAATAGTATGACCCTTCATGCTTGAGTGATAGGCATATGTCTTATTTGGATTAATCCACTAGAAGGAGTTTCCATAGCAACAACGGGAATGGGAGTGACATAACCGACAGCCTTCAGTCTCTCATACAGTTGGTCTATGGGTTTAGAAATTGGGGTGTATTGTCTGGGTGGTCTGCGGTCGAAATTTCATCTAGGTTTTTGATAGTTTTGGTGGGCTGGTGGTGAGTGGTAGTATGTTGGTTGGGTGTTATAAGTATGGTAAGTGGTAGCAGGTTATTGGTATCTGGGAGGTGAAGACTGATATGTGGGTGGGGGTGTTTGGTATTTAAGAGGAGATTTCGTACCTTGGGCTACCATCACTGCCCCTACTTCTTTCTTCTTGGAGATACCTCCTGACTGTAAGGCTTTGTTTGTAGCTTGGAGTGCTTCGAAATTTGTCAACATTCGACTTTTAATCCCTTCTTCTATTCTTTCTCCCAATTTGACGATGTCAAAAAATTTATGATTTTCAATAACCATTAGTCTCTCGTAGTACTATGGATCCTGAGCTCAGACGAAGAACTTATTCATCTCTTCTTCTTCCAGTGTTGTCCTTACTTTTGCAGCTTTAGACCTCCACCGAGTAGCATACTCGCGAAAAGTTTTTGTTGGATTCTTCTTAAGATTCTGAATATTGAAAATGTCTGGTGCATTTTTCGTGTTAAACCTGAACCGATCCATAAAATCTGACGCCATGCTCACCTAATTAACCCATTTCTTTGGGTTTTGAATGATGTACCAAGACAGGGCCTCTCCAGTGAGGCTCCTCATGAACAGCTTCGTGCGGATTCTTTCATCCCTGTCAACCCCTACAAGCTTGTCATAATGCGTTCTCAAGCGTACCTTTGGATCACCAGTCCCGTCGAACATTTCTAACTTTGGAGGTTTGTAACCCTCTGGTAGTTCTACATCTGGATGAATACACAAATCTTCATAATTTAAACCTTCTATGCCTTTACCCCCTTCGACACTTTGAACTTTGCCAATAAGTTTCTTGAGTTCTTCCGCCATGTTCTTGATGATAAGGTCCTTCTCGGTGGATTCAGGTATGTATAGGGCTTGTTGTGTTGTGTGGGGGTAAGGTTTCCACGTATATGGGATTGATTTGATGGACTCCAGGAATCCAAGCATAGTTGTGGTCGTTAGTTGAGATTTGGGGATCCAGGATAGGTTGTGGTACATTTTGGGGAGTGTGATAGGTGGTAGTTTATGGATACTGAGTTGGATAGTGATGGTGCTATGGAGGGGTAGGTACTGGCGGAGGATTAGGATTTTGAGGAGGTGTGGCTTATTGATGAGGTACGGGAGGATTTTGCGGATTTTGGTTTGTGTGTTTTGGAGAGGTGCCGGGTTTTGGGCGTTTAGTTGGTTAATGTCGGGAACGTTTAGGGTGAGGGAAAAGTTTGCCAATTTTCGGACCTGCTCAAGCTCCCCTTGTAGCTCCAGTATTTTCTGTTCTAGACGTAAGACCAAATCGTTATGCACCGGAGTACTCCGACCATCTGAAGTTTCAATATTCTCCGCATGGGTAGCATTGTCTTCCTAATACCGCTCATATCATCCATTTTGGCTTTTCCTTTGTGTTTGGGGTCGTTTGGTGGAGGAGGAGGTGGAGGACCTATGGATCTGGTGTGATATGCCGATGATGCCAGTATGCACGAACCAACCTTGGGGAATGGGAATAAACAAAAGAAAATAAAAACAAAAGGTAATCAGGTCAGTATGGAGTATTAAAAGAATGTTTGTGATATTTAACATATGTTGCAGAATTAGGTAATAAATTCACGTCCTAATTTGAGGGACCTTATTGTGCCCGAGGTAGGCCTAAGCGACACATAGATTTGGAGAAAATTGATACCAATAATTGCGTTATTTCATTAATGCAAAAATGACCCAAATCCTTACTAAAACGAGAATAATGATAAAAGAGTCACTAATGGCATTTTCCTTATTACAATCAAAATCTAATCGTATCTAGAAAGCAGTAAAATTATTGTTTCCTAATCTACTTGGCCCCATAGGGACCTTCTCCATGCTTGGCCTTCTTGGATCCATCAATCAAGTTCCCCAGGTCGCGCATGTCCAATAGTAGATAAGCCCTTTCTAGATACCCTCCTTCATTGCCTTCCGCATTCTGACAATCTGAAAGCCTTTTCCTCATCTTCCCCTCAAGTTCCATTAACCCTTGCTCCAATATTCCAATCTCTTTGTTGATTTAGTAGCAATTTCTTTCCATTCGTTGATTGCTTCCATTTCCACTTTGTTTTGTTCCAAATGCCTAGCTTCGGAATCGAAGAACCTTTTGCGCAGCATCCTATACTTGACTTGTGCTTTAGCAGCGTCGTCCATAACCTTATTTTTCAGATTAATCCCCGGCTTGACATCACTCGCTATATCATCTACCAACCATGATGGGTAGAAGTACACATGGCCGGCATGATACCTGTTTGGCTCGATGGTATCTTTTTCCACAATGACCTTTTGATTCCACATATGTTGTGCCTCAAATTTGAATGGAATGGAGTTCCCCTTAAAGTCTGCTTTGTATTGAACCATATTGGAAACCCGAGGTATAACCTGCTTTCTCCCCGCTTGCCTCATTACCCTTATATGAGCATAAGGATAGATTCCTCTTAACCCGATCAATACTAGATGAGTGGTTTCTCTTCACCTGGTGATGAACTCGCTGTTAGGGAACCATTCAAACATCCAATGTACCTTTTCGTCAGTCATGTTGCTGAAGAAACGCACCCAACTCACAGCACTTCCAGGTTGCGCAAACCTATATGGGATAAATGTCATTCTTTTCGGATGATGGTAGGCTACGTGATCATTCAGAGGTCGTCGCAGAATCTCTTGATGATAGAGCCCTCGAAGTGCACATACCCTTTTTTGCATCGATCTAGAGCCCGGTACATTTCAGCCAAGATCATAGGGATGATGGTATAATTTTTTCCCTCAATTCCCTCCGTTAAAGTCCTAGTGACCATGGCTAGGCGAGTATGGATCCTCTCCCCTTTCATCGGAAATATCATCCCCAAGAAACAGACAGTGAATACAAAAACCCGGTAGTGTGTCCAACCCAAAGAAGAAATGGAAAGTTCATCATGGTGAAGGATATATGACTTGCTATGCCCATAATGTTTATGAATGAACTCAAATGGTATGTATGATTTCTTCAGATATAGTAACTCATCATTTTTTTTAGAAACCCATCATTTTCAAGAAACTTCGTGGAGTGCGATTTTCTGGTACCAATAAACCAGGACTATCCCCTGGGAGCCCAGGGAAGCCTCCTATTTCCTCTAAGAGAAGAGTCATTTCTATGTCACCAAAGCGGAAGACAGCTCTCTTCTCATCCTAAAACATAGTAGCAGCCTCAATCAATGCATTATTTGGCCTAATGTCCAACTAGGAGGGTGAATTTCCGAGGACCCTTTTCACGTGATTCTTGTCTCTAGGTGAGAGGTTCTTCCACAAATCAAGCAGCGAAGGTGGGTAGTTTTGAACCATGCCGAACTTGGGGACTTCGTGCCTCATTTTCTGCAAAACAAATAGAGTTAGCCTTTTCCCCCCTCCAGATCTGACTATTTACACATTAATGATCAACATACCAGCATGTTTTCTCCAAATAATTCACATAACGTGATGTGTCCATTGGGATTATGGAAATCCCGTCGGACTTTGGACAAGGCTTATCTTAGCGGATTATCACGCAGACAACGTTCTAACCCATACTAGGTTTGACATGATGCATGCATAGTTGATATTGAGCAAGGTTTTTAGAAAGGTCTAGACTGGTACACTCAAGTGGACAACTTGAGAAGGAAAGGCACGGAACCGTCGACTGCACCGCTAATTGATTAGTTTACCACAAATAAGCCTTTCCAAATTAAAGGGTAACTTCGGAAAAGCGCGGGCACTCATCAAGCGCCGCTATGGTATTAATTGGGCACGAGTAGAATATGATGTGGAGCATGCTTTATGTGAAGATAAATAACACATTGTCAAGTATTTGCATGATAAACATGTTAAAGCAATAAGCGCAGTATTAAAACATAAAATGCATAAAAAGAAAGAAAGGAAAACAAGAAGAAGTTAGTTCGTGTAATATAGGAGATATGATAAAGTAAGCAAGGGAGTAGGGTTGGGAGAGACATGATGTAGAAATTTTAAAACCAATAAAAAGCAGCTTAGATCAAATAAGTATGACTAGAAACAGAGGTACGCATATTTTGACCAATTCGAGCAAGGAAGGGTAGAGAAGGAAAGGGATTTGCATGTTACCACGAATTCAAATAAAGGAAAATAGGGGAGGGATATGCATGTAACAATGAATTGGAAAAGTAAAAGGAAAATAGGAGCGGGATGTGCATGTAGCAGCAAGTACAAAGAAGAATGAAGTGAGTTTATCAAAGAATACTAATTCATATAAGCCAAATTCGTTATATTAAGAGCCTAAGTGTGAAATCCCAGCAGAGTCTCCATGCTGTCACACCCCTTTTTTCTCGCGAAATCGGGTTTTGACATGTGACAACTCTTTTAAGGAATTAGTAAAAGAGGAGTGTCGCCAACTAACGATTTTTAAGGTGCGTTAGAGAACCTATTTTCAAGTGACTTAAGTTCAACTAGTTTACGTCACCAAATATCGAGTAAGGGCTCGAAATTACCTCGAAGAGAAGGTGTTAGGCACTCTTCGCGGTCCACAATTGTGGGTCCCGGCCAAACTTAAATTATATGAATTATTCAGATAAACAAAGATAGAGAGAACGAAGTTTGAGAATTTTATTATAAAAAAAGAGATTCTGAATAGATGAGTACAAACACTTGATTCAAATAAGAGGGAAATAAGATAGGGGGGTCCTAAGTTTTTTAGCCTAAAGGATCACCTCGTGTAACATAAATAATATTTTGTAACTCCCTCGAGATGGGGTGTTACTCATATTATTCAGCTTGCACAGACTATTATCTCCTGCTACCCGATTACTATCTTTAAGTTGTTACCTAAAGCGCACTAATTCAATGATAAGTCGTGCCTTATGCGTGCACTACCCGTCCCATACCTATGGTCCAGGAGGTATTGGACCTCTATTTTGGGTGGTTCTAGACCTCACTTAGGCTGCTCAGAAATATAAGAACTAAGCAACATGCAAAACACATTGGACTTCACATATGGGCAGTTAAGGCTCAAGTTTGCCTCCATACTTAAACAACAAATGCACGCGAAACAGGTTTTCTTGTTAGACAGTTCAGAATTAAGGAACTTAGATCTCTATAGACATGATTTCTATGTGATAAGGCATCAAGGCATGCAAGAAATTTCAGGAACCAGCGTTGTTCATAGACGAGATTGTATAGTTGTTGCATACTGATTATTGAAATGGCAGATTCCTAATTATTAGTCCTGTAGATGCTGCACCTAAGTGATTTATGTAGTGAAGATAGTGGAATCTATCGGGAGAAACCCAGAATTACTCAAGCTTTTGATAATGGTCTAAGTGAACAATAAACAGTGTTGAGAACGACATCATTAACATTTATTAAGGCAAATAGCGATACCCTATAGACAGGATCTCTAACGATTAGCATTTGGAACCTAATTTTATAGCTATACTTTAACCTTATAGGCATGTTTTCTAGGTGAACAGTGCGATGCAATAACAAATGAGATGACTAAAATACTATAGGCATGATCTCTAGTGGATATGCTGTAGCAATGCAAATTAGAGGAGAGTTCAACGATATATATTTCCTATGGGTAGGTTTTCTAACATGTAGCAACAAGAGTAATTGAAGCATTTGAGCTAATGCTTTGCTAGTAGACAAGTAGCGTGAGTGTGTGCTTCTCCTAATGGTAGTACGTCTACAATGTGCATAGAGAATGAATGACATATAGCAAGCTTATCATTCATTACTATAGGCACGTTTAGTACACGAACCAAAGGCCCATAGAAGAGTCCAAACCAATTTAATTAACCACAGCACTAAGTGTTGCACCACTTGAAACAACCAAACTCAGATACACAGTACATGACAGGGAAGTAAATTATTTGGGACAACTTTGGAGGTTGAGGGAATGAATAGGACCAAGACCTAGTGTATCAAAGTTCACAAGGGCCTCAATTGGACCCCGAGCAGTGCTCACGCTACGGAAGCCAACAATAGATTCTAGATAGCCTTGGCTTTCAACCGGCTAAGAATGGGAATTTAGAATATCAGAATAGCAAATAAGGAGAGTGGGTAGTGATAGAGGGATATAGATCAAGTAATACACCAAATTGAGCATACATAGCAACTGGTCAAGCAAGCCACTTGGTTCAGCAAGGTATACATAGCAAAGTACCACATAGACAACCTCTTAGGAATTAGAAGAAGAAAATAGGTTTACAAGTATACATAGGTTATCATGTATAAATGCACGAAGTTAAACTAGTTGATATCTAAAGATCCAAATTAAGTTAAGTCTACATCCTAATGCCATATTAATCAGTATTTAGACATGATGGACGAACACACACATTGTGATAATAACTGAAAGGATAGGGTAGAAAATAAACCAAGGCATACTGGGAAAACATATTAGCATAGGAGCAAGGTCATAGTTGATAGAAAAATAAAGTATTTGTCTTAAAAAAATCAGGACAGCATGAAACATGTTTTAAAGCAGACTTTAAAGCAGCATTCCATAGAGTTGGGACTAATACACAAAGGGCAATCAAGTATGCACAGGACTTAGCACTAAAAGGTTCATTCAAGTGGGGGTGGTTCCCATAGAGTTGTGGTAGTAACCAAAACATAATATGAAGAAATTGTATAACATACAGTCACATTAATCAGACTCATATCAAAATGGACTTTCATTGAAGTCAAAACTAAACATGCTCGGATGCTAAATGATACATAACCCATTTCAGAAAATAAGGAATCACAAAAGTGCTAATCATAGTGAAGAATACGTGTTAGCATAACGCAAACAGTAAACTATCCCATGCGTTTAATTATCCCAGAATGAAAACAGAGTATTGAACATTATCATAGTTAAGTCATGCCCATGTAATTCAAACATATATGCAAAAAGAAAGAAAGAAATTGAACATTGCAAGGGTTTAAAACACTAACCCATAGCAGAATCAAAAGAGTAAAGAGCGTAATAGCAAAAAACCCAAGTCTCTTATGCTTCAAGGTTCACAAGAGCCTCGAGAGTGGGCTCTGAGCAGTTCTTGCACCGGAGAAGGTCGTTTAATGGCCTTGGCTTTCATCAAGCCAAGAATTCAATAGTTTTAGAGAGTGTTCGAGTGTAACAGTGAGTGAGTGAGTGAAAATTGAGAGTAGTGAGAACAATAGCAGGGACTAGGAGATTCAAAGTCTGTCCAAGGGGATTTTAGGGGAGGGGTTTATATAGTGATAGATTTAACACATAACATAAGGAAATATGGTAGATTAAACACAGAATAAGGAAAATATAGCATGCGAGAATCAATTAGAATCAGTCTTAGGGAAAATAAACTAAAAAATAAGGAAATATAGTAGGTTAGACAAAAAATAAGGAAGATTCATCAGTTAAACGCAAGAAAGGAAAGAATATCACGCGCAATAGAAATCAGTAAAGGAAAAGGGAAAAATCTCAAACCCTAGTTGGGATTAACATCCTTGAATCGAACAAATAATGCAAGAATCGTTCAATATAACATGTATAGAGACGAAAGATCGTCCAGATCTTCACAGAATCAAAGTAAACGGGTCTGTTCTTGAGACATAGTTCTTGCTAAAAATAGGGCAAGAACTAAGTAACACCATAAACATGCGTATAATGATAGATTATCATAAAATGGGTAAGTAGATCATGGATTGATTCCATGTTTGAGTTGGAATCGGAAAAGGTTAGGGTGTGACGACTAGAGTTTAACAGAGGCGGGTGGAGAGAAGAGAGAATGGTGAGGCAGTTGGGTAGGAAAAATGGGTCTTTAGGATTTTAGGGTAAGGGAGTAATTAAGAGGGGTTGGATTATTATGGTTCGTTGATCACTCGAGATCAACGGCCAGGATAGTGAGGGGAATGGGGCGGGTTATTTAGAGTGGGAACCATTTGGTTTTGGGCTGGGGTGGACTGGGCTAAGGTTTGGGTAGTTTTGGGCCACTAATGTGGTCCGAAATTGGTTAGAATAGGGCTATTATTTAAATACCCCAAAAATTTATCAAAATGATTTATAAAAAATGCTTAATAAATAAATAAAAATATTATCTATGCATTGAAATGCTTAAAATAATAACTTTGTATTATAAAAATATAAATATACTATTTTGACACAAATAATATAAAATAATATTATAAAAATATAAATATGCTATTTGACACAAATAATATAAAATAAAGAGAAATTGTGTATGAATATAGGCCATTTATTGTAAAATTAGATAAATAGCTTGAAAATGCTAATATAATTATATAGAATGAAATAAAATGTTTGAAAAATATATTATAGGTGCAAAATAATTTAAAAGGATAATTACTAGATATTTATATATAGTTTAAATACAGAAAATCAATTTAAAGCTCTAAAAATTATAAAAAATTATAGAAAATGCTTGTACAGGTTTGTAAACTAAATAATGATGCAAATATGCTATTTTCAAAGTACAGGTGTATTTTAAAAAATATGAGGGCAAAATTGGGTATCAACACCGAGGAGGTCTTTTCGACCTTAAAGTCAATGATAGTTGGGTACCCTGCCAGAACGAATTCCTTAGGGGGGCTCCGCCGCAGTCTCACCACCGGTGGATCATGATGAAGAAGCGGCCTCCTTTTGCGGCACGGTTTTGGAAGTTTTCGCCATTGATGAACAAGATAAAAGAGAATTAGGATGGTATGCGGTTTGATTAGAGTTCAAGAAATTTGGGTGTGAAAATTGTAAAGCAAAGGGATTTTTTAAAGATAAAGGAAGAGTAGAAAGAGAGTTGAGCATAAAAGTTTAAATGAGAAAAAGTTAAGGTACTTATAGGTTGCTGGCGATGGTTCAAAATCGGTAGTGGCCGACCAGCAACTGACAGTCATTTAATGTCTTGGAAACTGAACAAACGGGGCGTTTCGTCGCTTGCGTCATAGTAGGGCTCGTCGCTGATGTCATTACCCATCGAGACGGAGTTCGAAAATTCATATCATTTCTCGTCATCTTCTTTTCGAGAAACGAGTGGATTATCTGTATACAGTCAAAATCGAGCTTGCCTTTCATATGACTACTTGAAACTGGAATATGATAGGCCAAGGCACAACCTCGTATTATATCGAGCCATGGTTCGAACTTAGATTGTTGAGCTCGTGACCCAGAGACCGATCAAGATCAAGATCGAGACTGAGCAAAATAGAGATCGAGGAAGACCGATGGAAGTTTACCTAGTCAAATAACGAAAAGCCTAAATATCCGTAATCGAGCGAGGATCACGGCGGAAATCCCGACACGTATCAAGAAGAGGCCGATTAATTAGGAATCATGAGATCTCTTATTATATTTGGAGTTGTATCAAGAGTATGATTCCCCTACTATATAAAGGGGGTCTTATCATTTGTAAAAACACATTACATTTATGCAATACAGAGCAATACACTGCCTTCTTTTAGCTTTCGATATCTTGTTTCTCTGTTCATATATTAGTGGAATCTTCACTTGGTTCTAGGGTGACTGAACTCGAGGGCCAAGGCTATACGATTCGTCTGGTTTGCATTTATTTCTTTTACAGTCAATTTCAATACTAATATATGTATATATATTCTCAATTTGTGCCAAGTTATATTACGTATCCTTAAAGCCACATATAAATTTAATTGTTATCCGTTTTTAGGGTAAACACTTAAGTTTTTATATAAATCTATAATCGCACCGATAATTAGGGTAGGTTATTTATTTTATAAAAATAATCGAAAAAATATCGGTTTGTACCGAGTAAATTTTATATGTGGAACATATATTTATATAGTAATTTAAAAAATAATAATGCATTAAATTTATCTTTGGGCCTTGAAATTATTAAAATTGTTACAAACCAACAAGTTATTAAACTCAAAATACTAATTGCTAAACCTATTATGCTACTTCTACTTAAACTAAGTTATTTCAAGTATCTTCATTAGCAAGACACAAAGTATTCTAGCGATTATGAGTAGCAAACTACGATATATTGAATATGTTTCCTTTCATATAATTTAGATTTACCTTTTGAATATTTAATCTTTTATAGACTTTATTCTTGAGTACCACCTTGGTTAATATCTTTTCACTCGTGTGATTTATATTTTTTTACCTTTGCTTGGTTTCTTTTACGTTGTTGTAGAATAGTTGATGGATCTATACTCTAGCCATATTTTATTTTTTTAATTCATCACCTTTTTAACAGTAAAAATGTCTAAAGAGTTTTGCTAAGTCCTATAAAAGAACATACGTTATTGCATTTTACTTTTACTGGTGAATTTTATACGATATTTATAAAAATATCAAACAAATTAACCGAAACATATTGATATCGAAGAGAAAACGACATGATGGGGACGGTTTCGAAAAGTCTAATTTTGGTTATACATAATAGAATAACCGAAAAATTGGTATGATACAAATTTTATAAAATAAGCGGCCGAACTGAACCATTGACACCCCTAGTAATAATCCTACCGTATCAATTTCAGTATTAATGATTATCTTGATTGAATTACGATAATCTGTCATCAAGTCGGTCAAGCGCTTCCTAGTCTGAAATCACGAGAATCTGCACCGAAATATTATTCTTATCTTTCTGCGTTATAGAAATGAAAATGAAGAAGAAGAATAAATTCAAGACTACTAATTTCATAGTGTGTACTTAAAGCCATCTCTTAGTATACGAGGTTTAAGATTATTTCCTCCTATAAATGAATGAATTAACCTTAGTGGTGTAATGATATTTCAAATACTAGTGTTCCACGAACTCAGAAATCGACAACAAATCACACTTACTTTTTGTTAGAAAATGACGTACAAAAGAAAGAAGAAAATTCAGAATTTTTGTAAGAAAAATATGAGACAATGATCAAGTATTTAGAGTTAAAATGAAGAGTTGCAACTTTTTCTTTCAGGCTACAACTCAAAAGTGGATAAACGAAAATGACTGTTTACAAAAGTCGGATGTTATCGAAAAACTAAAATGGAGAGGAAAACAAATGACCTTTATGAAAACGAAATTAATATTAACAAAATAAAGTAATATTTATTGATCCAAAAAATTAATCAACTAATTGATCAAATTCAAATTAGAGATGAGTGACGATTACGACACTAGGCTCGCCTTCTTCTCAACTCCTTAAGAGCTAGAACAAGTGCATTTGTATTTAAAACCAACAAAAAAAAATTCTCCTTCGATATGAAAAAATGTTCCTTTGTAAAATAATCATTTTTAATTTCAAATTTTCCTCCATTTCTTGCCACGTATCCAATAAAAAATACAACAAGTTCAAATCTCTTTACCTTGAATCCAAGCTTATCTTCCAATACCTCTATCAAAAGATAGCGATGGGTATGCATCTCGTCGCCCCAGCTGGAGTAAGATGCCATAACAATGCAAACTCCTTGGGCAATACAGTCTACATATAGTGTATGTGGATATCAAACATTTCTTCATATGTTGTGTTACAAACCGCCTGCTCGTTTTATCTATTTGAACCTCATTTTTTTAGTTGATTCTTTTCATATGTGTATTTGATGTTTGATAATTGAGGGGAGGGGGGGAGTGGTTGGTTTCATTTGGTTTCGAATAGGTTTGAGAGTGATTTAGAACATTTAGTGTCATTTTGGATGCTTAAGTTGCAAGCATTTACCAAATTTTGACTTTTGAGTAAACCATCTTATATTGATAATTTGAAGGCTCCAATATGTTTATGTGATGATTTTAGACTTAGGCGTATGTTTTGATTTAGATTTGTAGGTTCCTAGAAGGTTTGTCTCCATTTACCGAAAGTTGACAATTTGGAGAATTGGAGAGTTCATAGGTTTGGCCAAAAATTGACTTTGATGTTACTGGATATATACATACTGTTACATCTTGCGTTTCTTGTACGTTAAAGTTTCGTCTTCAGTTAATTGACATAGACTCGGGGATGAGATTATCTGGAGGTTAGCATGTAAATGCTATTTATAACAAGCAATAAGTAAGTGCCGTGAAGGAAAGGGTACACGAAAAAAAAAAGAAAATGAGTTTCGTTAAAGGTTGTCGATTAGGGATAAAATATGGGCCGAGCGATAATAATTGATATTTATGGACTAGTACCATATAGGGTACCATATGACCATGATAGTAAAATATATAAAGTATATTTAAAATAAGTAGAATTTTAGGTAATTTGATACAATTTTTAATTATGCAGGTAAGTGGTTAATTACTGGATAACGAAATATTACCTAATTAACTAATAAGTGGATAAAGATTACATATTCCCACCCCACCCCACGTTGGAAGAAAACCACTAGCAATTAAGTGACTCATGGTCACATTAGAATAGGTGGCATCTTGATAATTTAATTGCAGGACACCTCAGTATACCTTAAGACTTTCAAACCAAATCATGCTACAATTCTGGCAAAAAAACTCTTACTAAGGCATTAGCAGAAGAGGAAAACGTTAGTTACTCTTAAAAGAGCTCTTTCAAATTTCTTTCTCAAAGAACGTTGAAGTCAGATCCTACAAGTTTCAACGATTCCAACAAGATTTAGCAACATACGATTTTACGGTTCTAAGGAAGTACGGTGTATTATTTTTCAAGAATATCATATGAATTTTTTCCTACTTCAGTTATGTTAAGGCTAAGCCCTTCCTTCATTTTAACATGATCTCATCATTAGACAAGTTTAATAACGAGGCATAAAGTCAAAGTATAAGTCTTTCCATGAAAACTACAATGGACAAATTATCTCAAGTTGTCAATTCGCTTTGATTATCGTCGTTAATTTTTGAATAGAACATAGACCCCACTTGTTACTTTCTATTTCTACATATAATAGATGTAATAATTGGGATTCAAAAAGGTCTCATTTTGCTCTTTAAATAAATAAAAACAATTGTTTAGAAATGGCTATGAAAAATATGTTGTATTCATATAGATTATATAATCATGAAGGGTTGTCTTGTTCTAAAAGTATAGATGTAATGAACACGTTAGTTATGATGTAACTAAGAGTAGGGGAAAAAATGGTTTAAAAGTGAAAACAAATTTAGTATAAAATTATAAACGGAGAGCTTATCACACTTGTGTATTGGAAAAGAAAAATTCATATTCCAAAATTTACGTATATTTTGCTAGTCTCACAAGTTACAATATTCTTTATCGTGACTTCATATTCATTTGAGTATTTCCTTATTCCAGTCAAGCGAGCAGAGAATCTATAAATCCAATATTACATTATTTTCATTACCATCGAGCTATAATTGATGGGCAGGCCCCTATTGGGCAACCTCTGGTCAGATGGTAAGTTATATACCGAGCCTACTGT
>ML335671.1:0-59851 GCA_005239505.1 Nicotiana paniculata | reverse complement strand
AAAAAAAACCCACCCAACCCCACGCAGCACAACATCCACCCCCCTCCCAAACTCGGGGTTAACGTGTCATCCCCCTGCTTTTATAAATCAGCAAACTTCCACTCTCCCAAATGACACACTCAATTCTCAGAAGTCTTTAAAAATCTGAGTGTTTTCACCCCCTTTCACTCTCTGCTTTCATTGTATTTAATTCATCAAAATTTTGTGTCTTTTCTTGCATGGCAGCTCGTCTTTTAGCTCATGAGGTAGCTGACCTTTGCCTTGGCAAGCCACCGCTTAGGTCCCTCTCTCTTTCTTCCTCTATCGGTGAAGCTTTAGCTTCTCTCAAATCTACTCAAGATTACTGCATTACTATTTGGGATTGTCACCATTTCAAGAATCTTGAAAATCAAGATTGTCTTTGTGTTGGGAAAATTTGTATGGTTGATATAATCTGTTTTCTTTGTAAAAAAGAAAATCTTTCTTCTCCATCTTTGGCTCTCAAATCTCCTCTCACTGCTCTATTGCCTAAAGATTCTTCTCTTATTAGGCATGTGCAACCCTCTACAAGGTAAAAAATTGTTATGTCAAATTCTTGCTTTTTTTCTTATGTGGGGTTCTTAATTGTTCTTGTTTGGCTCTTAGTTTTATATACTCACTTTAATTTGCATTTTTTTCTTATGTGGGGTTCTTTTAATTGTTCTTGTTTGGCTCTTAGTTCATTTACTCTCTTGAATTTTGCCACCTCAAATATCAATTTGATGATTCTTGGTGTAGATAGGAATTCGAAGATTCAAGAATTTGTACTTAAAATTTAAGAATTGAACCATCAAAATTTGTCCTTTTTCTGTTTTCCAATATCTACATTTCTTTATTTTCTTAATTGGTATGTTTTACATTTCCAAGATTCTTGATTGACTGTAGTTTTTAGGGAGATTTGCCTCAGAAATCATATTTTAATTTAGCATTGAGGTATGAGGTATCCCAACTAGTGAAAGATAGTATTTTTTCACATTCCATTAGTTATTCTATGCCTCAAAAATTGATTTATGTACTTGTTTTTCTCCTTTTGTAGCTTAATAGAAGCCATTGATCTAATACTTGAAGGGGCTCAAAATCTAGTGGTTCCTATAGAGAGTAGATTTAGTGGCAGCTCAAGAAGGAAATTGTTGCAAAAATCTTCACCAACAAAGAGTTGTACTCTCCACAATGGGCGCGAATTTTGTTGGCTAACTCAAGAAGATGTCATTCGATATTTCCTAAGCTCAATTGGGTTCTTTTCACCCCTTCCAACACTCTCCATTGATGCCCTTGGTATTATTAGCACGGAGTTTTTATCGATAGGGTATCACTCGCCTGCATCATCGGCCATTCAGGCGATCTCTCGATCCCTCGTGGACCAGACGTCCGTGGCGATTGTGGATGATGATGGTCTACTAATTGGAGAAATCTCTCCTTTTACCTTAGCTTGTTGTGGTGAGACTGTGGCTGCGGCCATCACGACCCTCTCGGCAGGTGAACTCATGGCCTATATTGATTGTGGAGGGCCACCTGAGGACATCGTGAGGGTCGTAAAGGCGAGGTTGAAGGAAAGAAATCTTGAAGGAATGTTGGAGGAATTCGAGATTGATCCCTCCGACATTTCCTCCAACTCATCGTTATCCGATGAAGAGTTACCTTCCCCGACCACGAGTTTCTCATCCTCGAGGTCAGGGAGGTACAATAAGTCGAGTAGCTATTCCGCGAGGATGGTGAGGAGGGCGGAGGCTATCGTGTGTTATCCGGGCAGTTCTCTGGTCGCTGTAATGGTTCAGGCTATCGCGCATCGTGTCAACTACGTGTGGGTGATTGAAGATGATTGCAGTGTTGTAGGTATTGTGACATTTGCTAACATGTTGGAAGTTTTTCGTGACCAATTAGAGTCAATAATGTGATGAGATTTTGATTAGTATTTCAAAGTGCAGTTCTAAAATCTTTTGTTCAGAGATCATATTGAGGCTGTAAGTTCTTGTGAATATGAGAATGTACTTCTCTTTACTTTGTTTTTCAACTTCTACTTTGAGCTTTGTATTCCCTGTGACTTTGTAATATCATGGTACTATTTTGTTGGTTTTAGGACTGGTGGATGGAATAGAGTATATCAATCTTCTATTTAAGGAATATAAAAGTATTGCTTTTTGAGCTTTTTTGTAGTAATGTCTATTAATAGTGTGGTGCTTGTGATTTCATGAGTCGAGGGTCTATTGGAAATAATCTCTATCCTCGCAGAAGTATGGGGTCCCAGACCCATAGTGTGAGATAATAATGGGTATATTGTTGTTGTTGGTGTTGTAGTAGTACTGTCTATTTCGTATAAAAGTGCAAGAATAGTTGATAGGTAAAATAAGGGTCTTTTTCAGTTCGGTGCACGAAGTATTTTGCGTTCACGTAGGGTTCGAGGAAGGACCGTACCCTAAACGATATGATGTAGGTAGCCTACATAATGCAAGCATTTCACTGGTTCATCAACTCGAACTCGTGACTTATAAGTCACACAGAAACAACTTTAACATTACTCTAAGGTGTAAATTCAAATATGAAATTTTCAAAAGTATTAAAATAAAATTTGAAAATTAAACAAATACGTTATAATAATTAACAATTTAAAATATTTAAAAGATATAAAAAAAATTATGGTCAAAGATAAATATTTTTAATTTTAAAAATTCGAACTGCATCACATAAGTTGGGATAGAAAAACATATCTCCATGGGCTTAATCAATTTATAGGAAAATAGGTATTTCTTAATTGAGCTTTTTCTTAATCAATTCTTATAAAAAGATCTAAAAGCGAAAAAGTACTTGATTTTGGTTATCTTTCGTTTTCATTAGTCACTATAGATATGAGTTGCATAGCAATATGGAAGAAAGCATAAGAATTGCCTATTTAATAATAATGGAGATCCCATTCCACAGCAAATGGCGAGATAACAAGCAAAGACGGACTCAGAATTTGAAGGTATATTATACTATATTGCTAGATAAAATTTCTTATTTTATGTATATTTAACATATGTTGACTCCCCTTGACTTTTCGATATATCTAATTATGTATATTTTGACACCCCTTGATGAAAATCCTGATTCCGTCATTAGAACCTATAAAAGGAGTATCATTATCTTTTAGAAGTTTCTTAATTCTCAGGATTCGAACCCAAGGACTCTCCATTAAAAATAGAGTGATCTCATTCATCTCGCAGACTCACTTTGATTGTCTCTATTAATGTATTCTATTAACACTGTCCAAAAGTTGCTAAATATTAAGTCAAGATCCAGAAAAGATAACAATTGATTTTATTTCTTTTTGGTAGAAAAGTAAGTAAAGTTTAGTAAATAATTGATTTATTATTAAAGAATTGATAAAGTGGTACTTTGCGAAGCTTTGGTGTGTCTTTACGTGGCCCACAGATCTACGACACATCACGTTCGATCAGACGATAATCCATCACTTACTCCTTAGAAAAAACAAAAAGTTCATTACTTTTTTTTTTTTAATTCACCTTTACTGTTTTACTTAATAAAGTGTTAATTAAATGAAATATTTAAGAAGAACTAAAAGTAATTTAAACAAATAATTTTATACTTAAGTGGGTGGGTTTTTTTTCGGAAAGTTCCTAGCAAACTTGTGGTTGCTATTCTTCCGGTGCGCACTAGATAATATGTTCGATGTATAATAGCTCGCAAGTCACACAGAATCAAATATAATAATGCTTAATTGCTTACTAGTACTCCTTCCATTCACTTTTACTTACTATGGACTGTTAGCATACTGTATTTAAAACCAGTAAATCAACAAATATTAGTTTAAGAAAAACAAAACAGAAAAATTTCGAGCCCACAAGTTTCTTGTGTTTCCTTAAGAAATTTAATCCCCTCACAGTTGCCCAAAGTTTCGGATTAATTCCTCCCAGGATAGAACGGAATAACTATTATGTGATAGCGGCACTTCAAATCACAGAACTTCGGCGAACTCAAATGGCAGAGCAAATCACAAAAAATGCTTACATTCTGCTTTTGAAAACGAATGCAGAATGCAGAAGATTGAGGGGAGAGATTTCAGAACAGGTGCCAAAGGTGCATGTTCGTATATTAGAAAAGAAAAAAAATTATCAGTCAATCATATCAATTGACCAAATCCGAAGCCAAAGCCGAGCCGAACCGAGCGAGCGACGACGACGGGGCGAGGCACCACTTCTTCTTAACTCTTTAAGAGCTAGAAGATGTGCTTCTCTATATAAGCACAAAGATTTTCTTTCCTTCTTCCAATGAAGGACAAAGTGCATTAGTAAAGTGAACTAATTCAAAATTTCATTTCCCTCCATTACTTTTCCCACAATTGTTCATTCACACCTTGTTTGTTATTACTAACAAACTCAACAATCCCCACATAAATGGGGAATGACTATACGAAATAAGTATACATGAAAAAACTATGTGATTCACAAGTAAGGATTAATCGCATCTGGATAAGTAGGTTTCCTTTTGAACTTTTCGTAGTGAACTTATGTCGGATATACTCGATCAATCGGTAGATTTGATATCTTTGAACCGTCGAACTTTGGTGTATACCTAGACAACCATAAGTCACACAATCAACCATTAACCGTCTTTGGTTCTTATTGTAGTATTCGTTTTAGCCATGAACACCGCCTGGTTTCATAAGTGTGTAGAGAACTGGCCTTACAACATTCTCCTTGAAGCGGCTTACACTTCACACTTATATAGGTGATTCCTAAACGTGTTATCCCGTAGATACACTATATGATATACCCCGTATCAAACTTAGAAACCATTAAAAAGCCCTAACGCTTTATTCTTGGTAATGAACATTGTCTTCATCATGAGAATGGACCAAAATTTTATCTGACAATGTTGAACCGTCACTAATGACTTTGTTTGATCTTCTTGAACCTAGATCTTGGGATCTCCAATCTTCTAGGTAGAGTTACAGTCACAGTGACTTGTCCTCGGCCATACACATTCCCTTTGATGACTTCTCAACCGCCTCTCTAGGTAGGCCTTTTGTAAGCGGACCTGATACATTATCTTTTGACTTTACATAGTCAATTGTGATAATTCCACTAGAGAGTAGTTGTCTAACAATATTATGCCTTCGTCGAATGTGACGAGATTTCTCGTTATACATAACGCTCCCAGCCCTTCTTATTGCTGCTTGACTGCCGAAATGTATGCATACAGGTGCCAAAGGTTTGGGCCAAAATGGAATGTCTTCTAAGAAATTTCGGAGCCATTCAGCTTCTTCACCGGCCTTTTCTAAAGCTATAAACTCAGACTCCATTGTAGAGCAGGCGATGCATGTCTGTTTGGACGACTTCCAAGACACTGCTCCTCCACCAATGGTTAAAACGTATCCACTTGTGGATTTTGATTCCGTTGATCCGGTGATCCAATTTGCATCACTATATTCCTCAATAACTGCTGGATAATCACTGTATTACAATGTATAGTCTTGGGTATATTTCAAATATCCCAAAACTCGTTTCATTTCTATCCAATGAGCTTGGTTGGGATTACTTTTGTATCGACTAAGCTTACATATCGCATAAGCTATATCAGGTCGTGTACAATTCATACTGTACATCAAACTTCCCAAGACTCGAGCATAGTGAAATTGAGACTTGCTTTGACCTTTATTCTTTACAAGAGTATGGTTTAAATTTTGCTTCTTTAACGTCCAAATATTTGAAATTTTCAAGTACCATTTTAATATAATGAGATTGAGACAAAGCTAGACTTTGAGGAGTCTGAAGGATCTTAATTCCCAAAATTAAATCGGCAACTCCTAAGTCTTTTATATCAAATTTACTAGTAAGCATGCGCTTAGTAGAATTTATGTTAGCAATAACGTTACTCATTATCAACATATCATCCACATATAAACAAACAATGACTATTTGATTTGGAGTATTCTTAATGTAAACACATTTGTCACACTCATTGATCTTGAAACCACTTGACAACATTGTTTAGTCAAATTTTGCATGCCATTATTTTGGTGCTTGTTTTAGTCCGTAAAGTGACTTAACAAGTCGACGCACCTTCTTTTCTTTTCCGGGAACTCCAAACACTTCAGGTTGTTCCATATAGATTTCTTCCTCCAAATCTCCATTTAAGAAGGATGTCTTTACATCCATCTGATGGATTTGAAGGCCATACACGGCGGCTAACGCTATTAACACCCAGATAGATGTAACCATTGTTATCGGCGAGTATGTGTCAAAGTAATCAAGACATTCTCGTTGTCTAAACCCTTTAGCAACTAATCTTGCCTTATATTTGTCAATAGTACCATCAGCTTTCATTTCCTTTTGAAAAGTTATTTAGAACCCAAAGGTTTATTTCCCGGAGGAAGATCAACCAATTGCCAAGTATGATTACTTAATATGGATTCTATCTCACTATTGACTGTCTCTTTCCAATATTATGCTTCCGAGGAAGACATTGTTTCTTTAAACGTTTGGGGCTCATTTTCCAATAAGAATGCCAGAAAATCTGATCCAAATGAAGTAGCTGTCCTTTGACGTTTACTACGTCTTGGATTTTCCTCATCAAAAGTACTTTCCTTTGTTTCTTCCCGAGGTCACTTAGATTTTTCATTAGACGACTCGCATTTCATTTTATACGGATAAATATTCTCAAAGAATTCAGCATTATCCGATTCAATTACCGTACTAATATGAATATCGAAATTTTCTGATTTATGAACCAAAAAATGATATGCCTTACTATTTGTTGCATATCCTACGAAAATGCAATCAACGGTTTTTGGTCCAATCTTTATCCTTTTGGGTTTAGGAGCTTGCACTTTAGCCAAACACCCACACACTTTAAAATATTTTAAGTTGGATTTCCTTTCTTTCCATTTTTCTTATGGAATGGATTGTGTTTTGCTATGGGGAACTCGATTTAGTATTCGGTTAGCTGTAAGAATAGCTCCCCCCCCCCCCAAGTTCTGAGGTAAACCAAAACTTATTAACAAGGCATACATCATCTCCTTTAATGTTTTATTCTTTCTTTCCACAATTCCATTAGATTTCGGTGGTAAGGGGCAATTGTTTGGTGAATAATGTCATTTTCCAAACATATTTCTTCAAAAGGAGATTCATATTCGCCGCCCCTATCACTTCTTATCATTTTGATGTTTTTGTTTAGTTGTGTTTCAACTTCATTTTTGTATTGCTTGAATGCATCAATTGCTTCATCTTTACTATTAAGTAATTAAATATAGCAATATCTAGTACTGTCGTCAATAAAAGTTATGAAATACTTTTTCCCACCGCGAGATGGTATTGACTTCATGTCGCAAATATCTGTGTGAATTAGGTCTAAAGGATTTGAATTCCTTTCAACTGACTTATACTTTGATTCCACACATATTTGACATTTCGAGTTATTGCATTCAAACATAGGCAATACTTCCAAATTAATCATTTTTCGCAAAGTTTTGAAGTTGACGTGGCCTAAACGTTCATGCCATAAATTATTTGATTCAAGCAAGTAAGAAGAAGCCGAATTTTTTTTCATATCAATGGAAATTACATTGAGTTTGAAAAGACCCTCAGTAAGATAACCTTTTCCTACATACATTTCATTCTTACTAACTACAACCTTGTCGGAAACAAGAACACACTTAAAGCCATTTTAAGTAGAAGTGATGTCGAGACTACATTCTTCTGCATTTTAGGAACATGAAGGACGTCATTTAGAGTCACAATCTTGTCAGAAGTCATCTTCAAAGCTATCTTGCACGTTCCTTCAATTTTTGCAGTAACGAAATTTGCCATAAAAACTATCTCGTTGGGTCTAGCGGGAACATAAGAAGTAAACAAATCCTTGTTATCACAAACATCACAAGTTGCCCCCGAATCAATCCACCATTCTCTAGGATTTTCGGACTAGGTTGCATTCCGAAAGCATGGCACATAAACCATCTATTCCATCATTCTTCTCAATCATGTTTGGTTGACTTTTCTTCTTGTCCTTATTTGATGCACGACATTCAGGAGCCTTGTGTCCAACCTTTCCACAGTTGTGGCAATTACCTTTGAACTTCTTTTTGCTTGGGTAATTGTTTGGTCCAGACGATTTCTTTCTCTTTTTGCTCGTTGAAGTTTCCTCGTCAATATTTGCACCCATTATTGTTGAATTTTCACGAGACTTCTTTTCTGCAGCCTTGTTGTCCTCTTCAATCCTTAGGCGAATAATAAGGTCTTCCAATGTCATCTCCTTGCGCTTATATTTTAAGTAGTTTTAAAGTCCATCCACATCGGAGGCAACTTTTCAATAAATGCCGCAACTTGAAACGCTTCATTTATGACCATATCTACACTCATAAATTTAGGATTAATAAAATAATTAATATTTTTAATAAAAATATTCGATTTATACCTTCGGCAAGGAGGTCATGAACGATGACTTGTAATTCTTGAAGTTGAGTTATGACAGACTGACTGTCAACATTTTAAAATCCAAGAACTTTGCGACAATAAATTTCTTTAGTCCAGCATCTTCCGTCTTGTATTTCTTTTCAAGAGCGTTCCACAACTCTTTCGAAGTCTCCATGACACTGTAAACATTGTACAAGCCATCTGCCAAATAACTCAATATATAATTTTTGCACAAGAAGTCAGAATGCTTCCATGCCTCCCTGACCACAAATCGTTCATTAGTCGGAATCTCTTCTCCCAAGATTGGAACGCCCTCGCTTATAAAGCGCTGCAGACTGAGTGTGGTCAAGTAGAAGAACATTTTCTACTGCCAGCGTTTGAAGTCCATGCAGGAAAAATTTTGGGCTTTTCTGTCGGTGCCATCGCGGTTGCAGGCGTTGTGCGACTTGAAGACGCCATAGCCACTGCAGCAGTAGTCGTTCCAACAGAACCATTTTGTTTACCGTACTTATTGTCATTTTTGTATAAAAGAAATTGACACAAAAAGAATTAGTATCTTGGTGAAGTTTTTATATCTTCAAATCGAATACAAACAATCGAGTTTTTATATAACTGGAGTAGAAAAGTTGGAAATATTAATCTCCAAACGAGAGTAGAAAATCACTATGATTTTTAGTCTCCCAAACCAGAAAGTAAGATGAATACAAAAATAAATATTAAATTCCTTAAGCTTGTTAGCACACTATATTCAAAACTAATCAATCAATCAACCGAAGCTGAAGCCAAGCAAGCGACGACGACGGCGGCGCGAGGCACCACTTCTTCTTAACTCTTTAAGAGCTAGAAGATGTGCTTCTCTATATAAGCACAAAAATTTTCTTTCCTTCTTCCAATGAGGGACAAAATGCATTAGTAAAATGAACTAATTCAAATTTCATTTCCCTCTTTTTTTTCTCCACCATTTTTCTTTCACACCTCTTTTGTTATTACTAACAAAATCCAACATGACCACGCCCCTTAAAAAATAATAAATGAGATGCATAATTTACCATGATACCCATATTAATTGATGTATATTTTTATTGGATTTAGAAAATGATTTGAAATGAGTAATTAATAGTGTGGGTATAACAAAGAAAAAAAGTTATCTTATTTTAATATGCTAAAAGTGACAAATAATAATAAAAATCTATTTTTAGAATACTAGACAAGTAAAAATGACGGGAGAAAGTAATTCCTAAGCAACTGAGAAATACTTTCGGGATCAACTTAATCATTTCCCAAACTCTTAAAACTCCTTTATTTACCAAAAGGGAAACTTTTTTCAGTTCTCTTCTCACGCCTTGCACGTTTGGAGCAATAAGTTAGTACGTTATGCGTGTGCAATCATGTCTTTGCTTTTAGCATAGAGATATTATCACTTTTAACAGTCAAAAACTATTTATATTTAATAGTCGAGTATAAAATTGATACAATTTTTATATATAATATACAGAATATTTATATATATAAAATATATATATATTTTTTACTATTATTTTAAAAGCGACGATACAATGTCATTTTCTCTTTAGCTTAGCAAAGGAATATGATTAGCCCAACCGTAAGCCATTTCTATTTTCTGCACAGTTGTGAGACTTTTTTCCAGTGACAAAACAACCAGTGGTGGGAATTGGGATGCTGCTTTTTGTTCGCAGGTTCACTTGAACTTAGTATTTTTATATTAAATATAAATTATATGTATAAACATTTATTAATTATTTTAACTAATAATATATTTGAACTCATAAGTTTAAGTGTAGTAAATTTAATGCTAACATCTTTAAAAATTAAAGTGCGCTTCACTCGATCGGTATCACTCCAACTGGTTTAGCTTTAAAGGGCTATAAGAGAATTGAATTGAGATTATACTCTTTTCAGAGGCAGATTCAGGATTTAAATTATATGGATTCTACTCTTAAGGTTTTTAACATTTAATCCGTTATCTTTTTAAAGTTATGACTTCAAATCTACTATTTGTTGCAATTATAAGAAATTTCACTCATAAATTTGTATCCGATACCGAAGGGTTGGATCCGCCCCGACTCTTTTGACCCTATCAAATTTAAATCTTGAATTCGCTTGTGATAACAAACATAGAAAAGAAAAAGGACAGAATAGCTTGCAACCCTAGCTTGTTAATAACTAAACAGTTATGAACGTGACTTAGAACAAAAAATCCCACTATTTTAGTGGATGTTGCAGAAATTTGGAGTAGGGATTAGTGTGTGCTTTCTATAATAACATTGTAGTAAATTACTCCCTCCGTTCATTTTTAATTGGCAAGTACACTAAAAATAAATTTTTATTTTTACTTGTCACTTTACGCATATTAAGAGAAGATAAATTATTATTTTTCCTGTTATGCCCTCAATATTAATTGCTCATTTCAAATTATTTTCTCAAATCCAATAAAATATACATCAATTAATATGAATTTCATGGTAAGTTATACACTTTATTTATTATTTCTTAAGAAGCGTGAAAAGTCAAAACGTGACAAATAAAAATAAACGAGGAGTACTAATGATCTGATTATCTGAAGCAAATCAAGAATCTCAAATATAATTAAGAAGATTCGACATTCTGTCTTCTCGAGTTTTGCAAGAGAGATACCCATAGAATCAAATCAAAGATCAATAAATGGTCTTCCAATAAAGTTGGGGTTTTCAGCTCCCATTTCCCTATGCTCTTTTCTTTCTTTTAGGCCATCTCCAACCCACCCCCATTTCTTCGTAATGGGGGGAAAATTTGAGATAATTTGATCCCAATCCACCCCCATTTTTACCCCCATAATAGGAGATGAATAGTATTCCCTCAAATATAGGGTTACACTACTCATCTCCCTTATTACTATTCATCTATATTTTATTATTATTTTTATTATTTAACTCTTTTAATTTATCTCTTTTTATATACCTAATTATGTTGATGTAATATCTTTATAATATTAATTTACATCTTAACTTTGGCGTATAATTTTGATAAATTAATTTTCGTGCATTTATCGTTTTGATATAAAATTATAAGTTAATTTTATTATAAGTTATAATTGTACAAAAAATATATAATCTTCTCAATAAATAAATAATGCAAATATGAAATATTAGATGTTGCTAAAATTAAAAATACATTAAATAAAAATACATTAAAAATGGAAATACATGAAAATTGAAAATACATTAAATTAAAATACATAAAAATTTAAACTACGATAAATAGCATAATAACTTAGTAGGGAGGTACGTCGTCTCCAGGTATACCAAAATCATTGTAGTATTGAGTGAATGGCGTCGAGGATTGTTGTGGTTGTGAGTGTTGATATTGTTGACTTCTTTTATAAATTATTCGTTGTTGTTCTTGTCGCATAAATTCACGACAAGTAGGATCGGCAATAGAATCCACATTCATCGTTAAAACTTTATTTTCTTGGCAAAATAAAGTGCTACATGATATAATGACTAAATGTATTATACTGCACAACATGATAATCGAGAATGAGCGTGACCTTAATGCACCAATTCAAGATGATTCGGAAGGTCCACCTCCAACAGTAGAAATGGCAGTAGATGAAAATCAACGATTTCAAGAATTTTTAGCTCGACGTAGAAAAATTAAGGACAAAGAAGCTCATTTTGCACTTCGTAATGCATTAATAGATCATTTATGGGAGAATACTAGAGGTTGAAGTTGAATATTTATGTAGTATTTCATTTGAATTTTATCGTTATGTAATATGTATTTGATTAATCTTGTATCAAAATGATTTCATTTCTATTTGAATTATTAGTTAATCTATAATAACTGCGTATAAATTATATTATTTAAAATTTTATGAAATTATTTTAATGGAAATTACAAATTAATGAAAATAAAAGATGGAATTTGTTTAATAGAATTTAAAAAATTAAAATTAAAATGAAAGATAATAATATAATATAGAAGAGAGAGAAGAATATAAAAAAAATATTCTTTTTTGGGGAAAAAAAGGGGGAATGGTTGGATTACGTTGTCCCCAAAATGGGAAAATCCCCGTTATGGTGACAAAAATTAGGGTTAAGGTTGGAGATGGCCTTACTCCCCCAATTTCATCTATCGCGTTTCTCTTTTATACGTTCCATAGAAAAATATTAAATAAGAATTTTTTTTGACGATTTTACCCGTATTTATATCTTAAAATATAATTTCTTTTTATTTATTACTTATTCGTAATTAAGATATTTGTAATCTTCAAAAACAATTAATATTAAGGGTAGAATAGGAGAAAAATAATTAATTACTCATAAACTTATAAAATGATAAATAATTTGAGACAAGTACTTTTAAAAATCACGACAGTTAATATGAGACGGACGGAGTAGTAAGTAATACCTATTTTCCTATGCTTATCTTATGTGGGAACAAGGCTTTAACTGAGGTAGGTAAGGTTTGACTCTGGTAAGGGTTTAAGAGATTTAGATAGGGTTTGGCTATTATTTATTTTGTTTGTTTGTTTATTTACACTTCAATTTTAGCAATCTTCAAAATGGGAGTAACATATCTTGGAACTCGTGCATATGGGTAAGGTCTTGGTGCTGAATTCTTTGGGATCTTATTATTAATCTTAGATGAGTTTTTGGGTTTAAATTAGGTTTAGTTTTCTAAAGGATTGATTTGGAAACTGTAGTAGAAAATACTTTTGGGAAATAGTCGAGCGTTTACATTAGATTTTTGGATTAGGTTTTAATTACACAACAAATAGTTTTTTTTTCCTCCTCCCCTTTTGATCTTCCTTTATTGGAGCTATTGCTCCTTTGGTAACTCGAACTCAAAAAAAGGACAGCCCGGTGCACTAAATTCTCGCTATGTACGGGGTTCCGTGAAGGACCGGACCACAAAAATCTATCATACGCAGCCTTACTCTTCATTTCTGCAAGAAGCTGTTTCCACTGCTTGAACCCGTAACCTTCTGGTGACTCGAACTCACAATCCTGAAATTGTAGGTGAGGATGTTCACTATATGAGCAACTTCTTCTTATCACAAATAGTTGAGTTAAATTGCTTCTAGATCAAAATAATTTGCTTCTAGAAAATTGAGGTGAAGTTGATATTTTGTTGCCAAGTTTAGGCCGGTAAGAATTTGTCTAGCTTTTCAAACGTAAACAAAGTTGATTTCTGTTTTCCCAAGAAAAGGAAGCGCAATCCCTCCTACTTATGATTCAACATTTAGCTCGATCTATTCTAGATGTCTTTTTTACATCAATGGCATCAGCTGGAGCTTGCACCGAATTGTGAGCATGGGGCGATATCTGCTTTTGACTGATAGAAAGCATCTCTCTTTTGTCAGTCAGGGGGACAAATCGAATCGGAGTTTCCTTAGGTAGCCACCGATCTACAGTTATCTGGCGTCAAGCTATTTTTCCGTAGGACCTCCCCTACGATATCGTCACCGCAGTAGAGTTTAACCATGAGCCAGGAGCTTACTTCGAGTATTTATGACTCTGGTGGCAACACGTGACAGGCGAATTACATGATTCTCGAGGAGTTACACGACGGTCATGTGATGATGCATCAAATAGATGCAAGGGTGATGACTCAGTAGGTCCTTGTACGGACTGATTGTGTTCCCCACAGGGAGAGCTTTAGAGAAAATAAGAGTGGACATCTATATAGGCTTCGTGTGATTCGAAGCCAACCACTATGTATTGCAAGAAAGTCCTATGTGTACCTATGTATACCTAATGANGGGGGGGGGGGGGGGGAGTCCTTGGCATTCCTGCCTTTCTGTCAAAAATACAATAAACATAGAAGAGAAAAAGACCGGCGTCCTCCCGGAGGTCTAGCTAGTGAAGGTCAACTTAAGTACTGACCTGGCTTACTTAACTTAATAAACTTGCAGAGGAAAGGCCTACCCTCGGAGCGAAGGGTTAGGCAGGTAGTATCAATCTCAAATTTGTATAGATACTTCCATTATAAGTGGTAGTGAGAATTACGGTGACAGTTACATTTATAGGGCCATTTGTGGTGGTGAAAGTCGAAATAGTAGTGAAAACGAGGGTTCCAGTAGACGAACTCGCACGAAGGGCAATGATTTAAATATAAGAGAAAATTCTAATGATCTCGAGGTAACTCAAAAATACAGGTATTTGTGGGTTCAATGCGAGTTTGCCTCGATTTGGTACCGCTCTCGCGGCCCGCACCGAAACAGTGCTTTACCCCTAAATGTCCAGTCAACTGCTGCGGCTCAACGCATTTCGGGGAGAACCAGCTAGCTCTGGGTTCGAGTGGCATTTCACCCATAATCACAACTCATCCGCTGATTCCCAAAAACTTCTGAAAGCAAATGCGCACCGAAACAAGCTTTAGATTCTTTTCAATTGTAACGAATCTATTTTAAATCTAAAGCAAACATCTCTTAAAACTATAAAGACTTTCTTAATATTTATGTAAAATTTGGCTAATTAATATAGTACCGTAGTAAAAAAAAATTGTTGCGCGAAGCATTCCACGTTCACGCAAGTTCCTGAGAAAGACCGCACCTCAAGTGTTTAAGGTTTGGGATTTAGGAAGTGTGATGTAAGCAGGCTACCCTAAGGCACGTACCAATAGCTAATTACACAACCCAAACTCGTGACCTATAGTAGAGGAAATGGTGTGGGGTAGCCACAATTTAAGGTGGTATTTACTTTTTATCCAGCATTTTTAATGCTGAGCAAAAGTAGCCACTAGTCTATTAAAATTAATATGAATAGACAGTGTTACCCTTTCCTTCCCAAATGAAAATACGCCATTTTCAGATTCATTCGTTACATCTCTACTTCTCCTTTTGCAATGGGGTTCTGGCGTTTGTATGAGTGTTTCCATTATTTTCATATGTGAAATCCACTTTTGAACAGAAGAAACGAATTGCTTAATCATATAAATGCTTGTCCTTAACTTTTTAACTTGAAACATGAAGTTAAGGACTGCTTGTCCTTAACTTTTGAACTTGAAACTTGAAGTTAAGGACTGCTTGTCCTTAACTTTTTAACTTGAAACTTAAAGTTAAGGGCTGAAAACTATAAGTTAAGGACCCATTTGCCTTAACTTTTGAACTTGAACTTTTAAGTTAAGGACTGAAAACTATAAGTTAAGGACCCATTGTCCTTAACTTTTGAACTTGAACTTTTAAGTTAAGGACTGAAAACTATAAGTTAAGGACCTATTGTCCTTAACTTTTTAACTTGAACTTTTAAGTTAAGGACTGAAAACTATAAGTTAAGGACCTATTGTCCTTAACTTTTTAACTTGAACTTTTAAGTTAAGGACTGAAAACTAAAAGCTAAGGACATATTGTCCTTAACTTTTTAACTTGAAACTTTAAGTTAAGGACTTCTTGTCCTTAACTTTTTAACTTGAAACATGAAGTTAAGGACTGCTTGTCCTTAACTTTTGAACTTGAAACTTGAAGTTAAGGACTGTTTGTCCTAACTTTTTAACTTGAAACGTTAAGGACTGAAAACTATAAGTTAAGGACCTATTGTCTTTAACTTTTGAACTTGAAACTTGAAGTTAAGGACACATTGTCCTTAACTTTTTAACTTGAACTTTTAAGTTAAGACTGAACTATAAGTTAAGGACCTATTGTCTTTAACTTTTGAACTTGAAACTTGAAGTTAAGGACTGAAAACTATAAGTTAAGGACCCATTGTCCTTAACTTTTTAACTTGAACTTTTAAGTTAAGGACCTATTGTCCTTAACTTTTGAACTTGAAACATGAAGTTAAGGATTGCTTGTCCTTAACTTTTAAACTTGAAACTTAAAGTTAAGGACTGCCAGTCCTTAACTTTTTAACTTGAAACATGAAGTTAAGGACTGCTTGTCCTTAATTTTTGAACTTGAAACTTGTCCTTAACTTTTAAACTTGAAAGTTAAAGTTCAGGACCTATTGTCCTTAACTTTTAAACTTGAAAGTTAAAGTTAAGGACTGCTTGTCCTTAACTTTTGAACTTGAAATTTGATGTTAAGGACTGCTTGTCCTTAACTTTTAAACTTGAAACTTGAAGTTAAAGACCAAATGTCCTTATCTAACTTGCTTATATAGTGCAATCGTATGAATTAACAAAAAATCAATGAGCAAATAAATAAGTATACCTTTATGCAATTGAATAGCATCAACTCCCTCTAATCAACCGAACTGCCACTCTAGCAGTTGAAATCTCACTGCTACTAAGAGTTAAATTTATTTTTATTCGCTTTCTTGATAGTTATTTAGAATATTTTTAGTCTAAATTTTAATATAAACTGTATATTACTAAACCAGCTTTAATTTGAATACTTTTATATATTCTAATGATCATCAATTAGAATCAGGTATAATGTGAAAGCTTATACTAATCCCGATGAATATGATAAAATAGATACAAAAAAAATACGTCAAATTGAATGAGATGAAAAAAATACCTTCAAAGGATGTCTATCACGTTCAACCTCCTCCTTGAGAAGTTATAGCATAAGGGTATTTTCGTCCAGTCAGATAAAAGTTCATCAAACTAATGGCTAAAGAATAAATACATTTAAAATACTGGCTTTAAAATAAAGACAACTTCTATTAGTGGCTATTTGTACACATCCCCCAATATAGTACCGTACTAATTCATACGTAATACCAGAGAGTGATGCATAAAGAAAAAATTCACACACAGCTATAAAAAAAATTGTGACATACGAAAGTGCATGTACTTAAATGTTGATTATAGTAGTGATATGAAGTTTAGGGATTAAAGATAGTTGCCAGGGAAAAAGAAAACTAGTGAGGGAACTTTGGTGAAAAATGTCTTCCTTAAAAATATCATCTGACGACCAAACATAAAAAATTACTAACCAAACATCAAAATATTAACTTACCAAACACTGAAAAAATGACTTACTTTCGACGGCTTTCTGGGCTTTGCAATCACTAGCAAGTAGCAAGGATCCTCTGATGAAAATGGAACCCAAAAAACAAAAAACAAAAAACAAAAAACAAAAAAGAAAATTGCGTAAATCGCAATTTAAGACGATTCTGAATAACATCATTCATCTCAATTTGCTACGTGCACATAAGGGATGAGATGAGCAGAATTTGGCAATCGTCCAAACAGCAAGTCACTTGTCGAGTTTGTCGATTTAGTCATTCTCAGCAACACAGCAATAAACTATGGTATACAATAATATTACATTCCAAGTACCCTTAAGTTGGGGAATATATATCAAAGAAGTGGTAAGATACAAATTTCACACAGTGGACTCAGAAATAAGTACTCTGATTCAATACTCACACCCACAGGCCTGATACACGAATCAGAATTCAAACAGGCTAATGCTCCACAATTCTCTCCTTCAAGTACTTCAAAACAGCTTTTGTTCCTCGATCTAAAATGGGCCTTCGGATGCTGGGGTTTAAAAGGAGGGAGGGAAAAAAAAAAGAAAATACGGTCAGAATTGAAAGAATAAATAATTCAACCAAATGCCGTTTCTTAACAAGAATTTTACTGCAGGATATGAACATGTAGGGAACCTTGTGGTACTTTGCGAGAAAAGTTGGTGCCATTCTAAGGTGTTAGTGTATAGGTGCTACAAGCAGAAAGTGGAAGCAATCTCAGCAGCAACGGTTTTATTAGTTTTTCAAGTAATACTCAAATTCACTATTGAATAAATGGTTAAACGCAACAGCTGGACAAGCATAGAGGAAGATGAGAGAAACAGATTGAAGCTAACATAGAAAGAATGATACATTTGTACTGATCTTCAGGCTCCACTGCATTGGTTGATGGGATATGCAGAATGGAGCATCTTTCTGTATTAACTGTCATACTAGGCCGACTTATTTTATCTTCATGTTTCTGGTGAAGTGTTATTGCATGTCATTTATCTTATGGTCTCTATGCTTATGTTACTATTTCTACGATTTCCGCTGGAGCTACTAATGGATTGTCTTTTCCTGTTTTTATTTCCGTCTTCCTGAGCCGAGGGTCTATTGGAAACAGCCTCTCTAAGGTCCGCGTACGCATTACCCTCCCCAGACCCCACTTTGTGGGACTTTACTGGGTAGTTGTTGTTGTTTCTGGTGAAGTGTGTTTCTATTCTTGTTTTCAGCCTTTGCAACAATTCCATTTATTTAGCAGATAAAATCAAAAGGAGGGAATAACCAAAAAAAATGGTGTGTGCGTGCGTGCGTGCGTGTGTGTGTGTGTGGGGGGGGGGGGGGGGGGGGGGGGGGGGATAACTAGAGAAAGGAATTAAATTCACCTTCGAAGTGGGTTACCATCCAGTCTTAGCACCTGCAGACTAGGTTCAAGCAAACCCTACAGGGCCATGTTTATAAAAAAGCATTTAGTAAATGTAAAATCATCAAATGTAAAAAACTGCAGGCAAAATCTCTTAGAATTGGGACATGCATGTCCAGACAAGAAATACTCCTGTTGTTAACTGGTACACAGTAGAATTCAGCCTATGGGAAGAATACTAGGATGTCTTTTTCTTTTTCTTTTTCTTTTTTCAGCCATAACAAAGTTATACACTTCCTGATGGCATTAAAGGGACTTTTGTATCAACACTCAAGAAAAAAACCCCACCTTGGAAGTGCATGCATGGAGCAGCATAAGATGAAGTAGCAAAACACTATACAAGAGAAGATATATCACTCACAAAAACTGAGCTATAATAGCAGCAAATTCGGAGGATATAGCAATTCGCTATTATTTCAAGATTCTGATTTTGATGAAAAAGCAACATTATTTTCGGAAAAGGAGGTAAATATTCGATTTAATATCATATTGTTGAAAAAAAGGAAGCAAAACTATTATTGCCTCGGATTCGAACCCTGGTCTCCTATGGTTCATTTTAGCTTCATTGACCGCTAAGCCAGACCTTGTATACTATAACTTCATGAAACTGATTGATAAAGACTTGCAAATCAGGAAGTTTATAATGTATCTTCAGGTAAACCCTTGGTTATAAGGAAATAAGGCTTAGGAAATTGAATATTTCGCCAAATCTTAATCTCAGTATGAATATAGCAAGATATTTCAAAAGGCTTAAATTGTATATTGACTCAAATTATAACTTTTTGAGATGTAAATGCTTAGACTTACCAATTCTGGTGGAAGAGAAGAAATGTTATTGTCTGACAGGTCGAGTTCAGTGAGAGAACCCAAGTTTACTATAACCTGTAAACAAATGATATCATATTAAACAAAGGTTTCAGTAGGATACAGAACTCTATTTCCTAATAAGAATATTACTTTACCTGTGGAATTGATTGAAGGGAATTTTGGCTCAAATCAAGAATGCGTAACTGCTTCAAGTTAATTATATCACTTGGGAAAATAGATATTTGCATCCTTCTGTTAAACCAAGTACCAAACATATGTCAAGTCTAAAATTTAAAAAATGCTATCAGTTATGAGTATTGTTAACAGACCTCAAATAAAGCTCTTGCAACTCTGGTAGGAAAGAAAATGCAGGATCCTCTGGTAAAGAACCTATATTTCCACTCAGATCCAAAACCTGAAGCTTGGATACAGCTTGAAATGCAGAGGATGGTATCTATGATTAGGAGAAAAATAGGATTAGAAACAAACTGGCATAGAAAATATGATAAAAATAATAAAAGTACAAAGGAAAAAACTAGAATTTTCTCCATGTACTCTGGTGCTGACAAATTTGATGGTAGTTTTCTCCACTGAACCCTTTCCATGTACTCAAGTGCTGACAAACTTAATGGCAGTTTTCTCCACTGGCCATCTATGAATTTTATTCATTTGGCCCTTAACATATGATAGCCATTTCTAGTGACTTGCGCCTAAAGAGTTTTATGCCCAATCAGTTGGCTACGTCTTCTCTATTTAACGAGACACTTTCACCAGGCTGCATCTTAAGATATTTATACACTTCTGAAGTACCAATACCAATAGCCTATAGATCATTTCATAATGCAAGAACTCAAGTTCTTCAAATGCTTCTAGCTTAAACTAGGAGTAGATTTGTCCTTCACATATAGACTAGAAACCCAACTTTTACCTATTAAATCAAAGCCTTTCTCTGCCAGAAACTATCAAACAAAATTCTTAATCCCCATATGCAATTAATTCTTTTCCATAAAATAGGATGCTAGGGATCATCCATCCACCATTCTTTCAGGGGCTGTGTGAGATCATACAGCTTTGAACAATTGGTACATTCAGACATTCAAGATATCCGGAGCTAATCCTCTACTTTCTACCTTAGAGTTGTTTCCTGCTTCCCCTTTCTCATAAAGTTAACCAACACAGCACATGGATAAAAGAACAAAGCCTAGTTTGAAAGAAAAAAAAAGAATATAGACTAGTCGGGAAAAGAAGAAAAAAAGAATATAGATTAGTCTGCTAGTCATAGTATTAACCATAAAGTTTCCGTGGTATATTGATTCATTCTCTAGAGCAGAGGCAAATAATGAAATAAGAACAACTTATCCCCCCCCCCCCCCCCCCCCCCCCCAACCCCAAAAAATAGAAGAGAAAAAGAGGATAAAAGTTCCTAAGCCCTCTCTCATAGGGCTGCTCTTTCTGGGAAGGCCATCAATACTCAAGTTCATTGAAGAACTCTAGAGGATAGCAAAGCCACATTTAGCATTCCCTCGAAACTGCTTTTTCTGTCATGCAAAATATATTTTCAAGCCACGTTGATTCGATTATCTCATTATCCCTCTTTACTCCATATCTTAAGTATGTGACTCATTTATTAGTCTTCCTGTATAAGGGTATATCTAACTCGACAACAAAAAGAATCTTCTGTTTGTAGCGCAAGACAGATCTAAAGCCATTTACCTGTCTGAGGGGATTATTGTCTAGCTTCAAACATGTAAGTGCAGGAAGTGATGTTAAGACTGAACCAGGCCAATCTTTTATCTTGTTTTTGGATAAAATGAGAGTCTGCACATTTAAAATAAAGTGATTAGCAACAGATATGTCAGTCCAACCAACCCTAAATTCTTCACTCACAATTTCAAGACATTATGACAAACTAAATAAACATGTCCTAGCAAGTGAGTTCCCAAAAGTTCTATTTGTCTTTTTTATCTTTTCATGGACCAAAGGATTATAACCTGCCAAAAACAAGAACATGACATAGAAATCCAGAAGAAAATGTGGTTAAAGAGGGACAGAATGAATCAGAAACCCCACAAATGTAAGTTGGGAAATTGCATATTAAGAAAAAAAACTTAAGATGTTCATCTCCAAGCCTAGCCTACTCTACATTATCATATGCTTTCGCGGGCACGTCCAACCGTACCTTGCCACTTGCCAGTTCAAAGTCTAAAAGCCGGTCAACAAGACATATCCGGATTCTAGTGCTTTCGAGATGGTTCGATCGCTAACAAAGACAAGCATGGGAAAGAGCCCGCATGCAGAGGTTGTTGAGTTACAATGCAACTACTGCATAAATGACAATTATCACTCTACTAACGAAAATCAAAGATATATGAAAATATCCTGCTTTCAGTTATATCTTCCATAACAATAATGATTGGCCTTCATTTTTTTTGTCAATCAGGATCAACTTTTGGCATGCAAACATAGGGAAACAGGAAAATACATTGTGTACCTCCAAGGAAATACAAGAGCAAAGTTCAAGAGGAAGTTCTTCGATTGAGTTCCCTGAAAGATCACATTTTGAGATGTCTCGTGACTTCCAAACATCTGAAGGGACAGCCGTCAAACCAAGTCCTCCTAAAGAAAGCTCCTGCAAATACAACTACTCATGATGATATAATCACCAGATAGGGAGAAGAATCAAATGGATTTTCCCATAGAATGTAGCACTACATGCAAAGTCACTTAGCATTCATTGCAGTGACCAAATTAAGTCATATTTAGACTACAGAAAAACACTAAACATATTCGACTATCAAGCTCTGGCTTCAGTGTACAAAAATGCTTTTTGCACACATTTGTCTCTAGCAGCTCTTGAAAACAAAAATTCTTATCAGTTGTCCCTTGAATTAACAGAGGATTTGTGATAGAAACTATACTGCAAAGCTAGACAGTAAAGGCCATAATATGGAATTTATCAGAAATAACAGTTTTACAAATTTGAACTGCCCTCTGCACAAATATTTGAAGCTTAAGAGAAAAGAAGGTTACAGTAGTAACTAAACTGTTGTAAATCTCATAGTCATGCCTATATTGTGCTTCCACTGGCTCCAGTCCATTAAAGAATATTAAAAACAAGTGGACTGGACAACTTGGCTATATAGAGTACTAGAATCACCTTTGACAACATTTATGGAAGCTTATTTTTATAGTAAGATTCAACTTTACTCATCTCCACTGGTGGCCAAACATCCAGCAGAATGAATATATTATTACTGACGTGAGCATGGGAATTTTAGAACTATGAAGTTAGTGAATAACCTTTGAAGACAGGGACAGCCTAGCTGCCATGGCAATAACATCCTCCTTTCCGGGCGTAGCAGCGGCAGATTCTACATTCAGAGTAGTTGCATCAAGAAAACAAGAAATTGAAAGACCGCCCTTATTGAGCAAATAGCACCATCTTACCTTCATCAGTTGGAATTCTACTTCGAAGAAATTTTAATAGAGCAGGTGTAGGTCCATTTACCAACGAGCTGGAGAAAATTTTCAAGTTAAAAGAAATTTTGAATAATTTCAAGTACTGAAAAAACAATTAAAAACAAACAATAAAAGCACCAAGATCTACTTTCAACCTCCGAAGTGTTCTAATAGGGTTGCCAATAAGCAGAAGCTTCCGCAAAGTTGTCATTAAACCTAAGTTATGAAGTTGTAACCAAGATTAGTTCATATAAACACAATATAGTAACAAAATAATGTTATATGCTCTTGCACTCGCAAGAAAATGCACCAAGAAAGAAAAGGACAGAAAGCAAAAAAATTCCGTTATGTTGGTATTATAATAAAAGTTACAATTACCTATATAAAAGAAAAGGACAGAACAGAAATGATAGTGAGAACCAGAATATAAATGACACAAAGTCAAACAACATAGCTACACCCAAATACACTACTATTGATAAATTTGTATAAAATACAGGAAGTGACCCTCTAATACAGCCTACCAAAAACAAATACAACCTACCAATCTCTGGAGGCAATCCAGACAATGAATTGTTAGATAAGTCCAGCATTGAAAGTTGCAATTTACATGCCTCCACTGGGTACTCCTTTAACTGCAGATGGCAATAAACAACTTATTCCAACTGTATAGCCAGTTGACAAAATGATTTCACCAATAGGAAACTGGTTACACTAGAGACCAAATTACAACATCTGACATTCCGGGCACTGCTAATATCTTCAGAATATTTTTTTTTCACTAAAACACTTTGGCATAATTATGAGAATCTCCTAATGAATTGAAGATGAAGAATAAGTAATCACCTGGTTTGAGTGGAGATCAAATATCCCCAACCTATTAAGTGCACCTATCTCCACAGGTAATGAAGCAAGTGCATTATTCCTGTCGAAGTGGACAAAACCAAAGGATGGGGCAGCAGATGGGGCGGTGGAGAGGACAAATGAGAATGTGACGACATGGAATAAATTTATGCCTCTCAAAACCAATGAAATCCAAGCATCAATGACATGAAATACCCGATATAAAACTCCAAAAGAGATGAGCAATCCTTTATTGAGGATGGAATTGATGAAATTCCTACAGAATTCAAATAAAGAGAGCAAACCAGGTCATGCTAACTGATAAAAGATAGAAATGCAAAAAATTAAGCATTATTTAGAGTGCTGTCACAACCACGATAAAAGCTTGATGTACTCACTGTTCTGATGAAGGTCTAGGCGAATCAACCGTGAAAGGCTTCCTATATTCTCTGGAATGTTATTGAGCAAGTTTTTCGCTGTAGAAGTTAACGGTAAATCCAATTCCTTACTACGAGTTACTAAGAGTCAATTTGGTAGTAGAGTAAAAATAGAATACTCAGAATTTTACATGCATTGAGTTCTGTAAGCATTCTGCATGATGAAATCAAACTCTCAGGTAACTTAGTTAACTTGTTTCCCTGCCATGAAGATGCTAACTGTCAAGCACGACTTTCCGAGTGCAAGACTATAAGAAATCATCAAGCAGTAAAGTCAATAAGGTTTTAGTACCTCAACATCCAACTTTGTTAATTTTGAACACTTCGCTAGATCTCCTGGCAAACTGGAAATGCTATTGTTTGATGCCTGATTGAAGGAACAGACAGAAGGAAAAAACAAACTGGTATGAACAAATGGATGAGAGAAGTGGTGATTGTCTGATAGTTTATGTTTGATCAACATGACAAAAGATTGCTTCCAAGTCACAGCAAGTCTCCATGCTAATAAGACTTTTAAATCTACTGAACCCCCTCAAATAAATCATTCTCCACCAATCAGATAATCAAAATTTTCTAGAACTCTGTCTACGTGAGCTTCATAAAGTATAGCCGGTCTCAAGTCCAAAAAAAAGGATGACAGTTGCAATAAGATAACTGGTAGGGTAAATTTAGTCTAAATACAAGTATTCCTCTAAAATAAACCTGAATAGAACAAAATGGATACAGAGGATTGCGCTGTCCGACCCCCAACTAATTTTGGATTAAGGCCTAGTTGATTGATTGATGTTGGGCAAAATGTTATTCAACTTATAGGAGCTACATCTTGGACAAACAGGTGCGGCACAATTGGATATGGATCAACAAGTGTTTTGAGTGCACTCGAACCTATTGTGCATGTGACATTCTCCCATGTTGTAAGCGAATCTTCAATTTCTTGCACTCTTTATCGAACATTATCTGTTAAAATACTCAAATATCTGGCTATTATATGAAGAGATGATTTGTCCAATAAATGCATAATGAGATGATCTCAATAAAATGTGTCCTCCTTTCCAAGGACAAAGAAGAATGACCTTCAAAATTGTTCATTATTTCATAATTTCCAATATCATGTTACAAAAGCCCACTTATGACTTAAAAAGTGAACTTAAAATCATTTATCCTAGACTGGCTAGTTATTTACGAAACATCAAGTATTTCCACAACTTACAACTTTCACAGAAGTGGATCATCAGATAGACCCTTTAGGAACTTGCATATTGACATAAAGTCCAAGCTAAACTTTTCTTGCATAGTGATTTTGCTAAAGTTCAAGATCGATACTCGCTTGGTTAAAAGTCAAAATATTTCATTTTCCTCTAGCAGTTTTCATGTTAACGTTAGACAACAACTTCCTTATAAGTATGATATTGACGGTGCCATTCTCACAGATGCCCTTCTAGAAGTAGACATTCAAAATTTAAGGTGGCGAATGATTCACTAACAACAACCAAAAAAAAAACCCAGTAAATTCCCACAAGTGGGGAGAGAATAATCCACTAAGATTTGCAAAAATGACTGCTGTCTCCAAAAAACAAGATAAACAGTTCAGAATTTTAATCAGAACCATCTTTTCTTAACATAATAACATATCATCAGAAAGATGAGGTGCTACCTTGAGGTCTGATAACACCACACATCCTCCAAGGGAGTTAGGGAGATCATTTAGTTTGTTGTTTGAACAATCAAACCTGGAGTCAGTAGATATTTAATAAGAAAGTAGTATTTCAAATGTTATTTAATACATTGGTGAAATGCTCAAACCTACTTGACTAGAGAAGCTGCTGTTCCGATCTCTTCTGGAATGTTCACTATCAAGTTAAATGATACATCTAAGGACTTTAGCATGTGAAGCCTAGCGGAACAAAAAGAGAAGTCGTTTAAATATCTGTGATCAGCTTTCATACAAGATGCTAAAAAGAACTAGCCCAAAGTATTTCAAGATTGAAGAGGTTAAAAAGGCATACTCTCCAATAGCAGCTGGAAGACAGGTTAGCTTGTTGTGACTAACATTAAGCACTGACAGTAGAGGTAAATTTCGAAGATCTTCCTTCAATGTTTCTATGTCGTTATGAGCCAAAATCAGCTTCTGTAGCTCCACGGCCTAAAAAAAGTAGGCAAAAATTTGCATCAGAGTTAGAAATTCTCAAGGAGATAAACCAGATGCGTAATGAACTAAGACGTATAACTAACGAGAGGTTCATATACCTCCCACCACTTCTCGTCCTCACTGGCTGCATCCAAACTTTTGTATACATCATTGGGCACCTCACTGCACATGAAGAAGCAAGTCATTTTGCTACTTTCTAAAATTGATGCAATTAGACAATTTACCATGTCTCTGCTTAACAAACATTAAGACATTATATCTTGAACTTATTATCTGCATAACAAGTAAAGTGGTCATTCAATCACCTTGCTGACACCTATATATTTACTGGAGAAGAGCAATATGAAATTTCCTGGCATAATGTAAATATCAATATACCATAGTTAACCAGTCAGATGCATAAGATACTGCTCCGTTTGTCCCATAATTTATTTTCCCACATTGCTTATTAGACATTCCAAAACATTGTCCAAATTCTATAATGAATATATTATAGTTCTAGCTTTTAATTTTCCAACGTTACCCTAAACATAAAACACTGAACCACCAGTGTCTTGAGCTTCTCTTATTATGCATCATATCTCGATAGAAAGCCACTATGTTAAGAGTGTTTCTCATAGAAGGGAGTATAAAACTACTTCCTCTTTGAGAAGTAACGAGAAAAAAAATAAACAGGGGTAAAATTGCAAATTAGAGATCTTTAATTTTCAGACATAAATCACATGCATCAGTCAATGTTCCATTTTCTTGACTTGTCAAAGAAGAATAAAATCATGGTATGGAGAATACAGAGTTAAAATATGGTATGGATAACACTGAATTTTTAATCCCATATCCAACTATATTTCTTTAGCCCCTCCTAGAGCATGCAGTTTAGAATACCTTATGAGCATATTGCTTTAGTTTCCATTTCACTGAACAACAGTCGGCCTTTTGAAAGTTAAGGCAAACCTTGGTTTCTGGATTCATGCATAGTTGTATTAAGTTTCATATGTAATTCAAAGTTGATGACTTGATGTTTAAAACCACCGAAAGCCGGTATTTGTGCATTTGATCAATAGATGATTTCAGGTTAATCACTAACTCATATGGACTTGAACAAACCACACTGACTTAAGGAAATCGAAAAGATACACCATTCAATGCAGCAGCTCTTGTTTTTTGTCTTAGAAACATTAGACATAAATAGTTTCTGGCACAATGGATTGGTGGATAAAGTAAAATTTTATATCTTAAATCCAAAAAAGTAACCATCAGTTGTTCGTCTTCATTCATGATTGAAGAATTGTTGAAAACAAGCCACTGCATTTATTTTCTTCACTTTAGCCTCAGATTCTCTTCAAAATCAAACAATTTTGTACCAAAAGATAGATCATTTTCATCTACCACGATATATATACCAAGTCGATCCACTTCTTTCAAACCGTAATTTCCATGAGAACATAGCTCAATATCAATTTTTGTGAAACTTTAAATTTAGAGTTGCGCCCAAAATTGTGGCCCAGTGGTCAATGAAGTGGGAGCAAAACTATGAGGCCTTAGGTTCAAATCCCAGCGGAGCCAAAAACCACTAGGTGATTTCTTCCTCTCTAGCCTCGATATATATATACCAAGTCGATCCACTTCTTTCAAACCGTAATTTCCATGAGAACAGAGCTCAATATCAATTTTTGTGAAACTTTAAATCTAGAGTTGCACCCAAAATTGTGGCCTAGTGGTCAATGAAGTGGGGGCAGAACCATAAGGCCTTAGGTTCAAATCCTAGCGGTGGCAAAAACCACTAGGTGATTTCTTCCTCCCTGCCCTCTACCTAAGCTTTAGTGGTCGGAGTTATCTGCAAGTGGATGTGTGGAATAGTTGAGGTGCTAAAAAGCTAGCTCAGATCCCCCGTCATAAGAAAACCTACACTTTTAATTCTATACACAGACATTATAAAAGATATTTGCATAATCAGGTCACTTAAAGGTAATCGCGGGTAACTCTATCTAATAGAGCGGATTAGTAACCTAGAATAATTTATAAGTGACTTGCTATACATGGTATAAGAACTTCATTACACTGTCAACGTTTATAACTCAAATCCTTAAATCTATATCGAAATCATAAATTTTTGTCATAAGTTCATAAAAAATTGTTCATCGGAGTACAATAAGTCCAGAATCGTTAATGATCTTTCATATCCTAGGTCCTCACACAGCATTATTACCAAATAAAATCGATTTCGCAGCTTCTAGAATGTTCTAAATTCATCGTTTTAAGCACAATGCGAACAGTAAATTAAATCTTCAGTGACGAAATAGGAAATGTATAAATCAAGTCAATAACAATAAAAAATGCGAGAAGAATAGGAGAATTAGGGAATTTGCCTGAGAGAGCGATTTGATAAGTTGAGAGAACCGGAAGTTCTCGCAGCTTTCAGCACTCGATCCATGGCGATTGATTCAGATTTGTGCAAAGAGAAAGAAAGAATGTTTAACAAGATCTCTCTTGCGCCCGTTTGGTAAAGTGTAATACCATTTGGTACTTAAGTACTTTAAACTTGAAAGTGAAGACTTTGGCAAAAGTTCATTGGATTTAACACTTCGTTTGGATGGTTGTTACCGGTTGTATCATATTGTTAAAATATGATTTGTTTTGACTGTTACTTAAATTTTGTTGTATCGTATTTTTAAATTTGTTGTCACATAACGACGAAATATGTCGCTTTATGTAATGATCGATTTGGTGTGGTCGCGTCATTACCTTGTCTTTTTGTCTCAATCTCATTATTATTAAATTATTTTATTTTATTATTTACTCTACCTTTTTATATCATAATTTTACCTTGTATCATAATTTTTCTTTATAATATTGTAAGTTTATTCTTCCTATTGTTGGTGTGTGATAGCATGAAACAATAGCAAACGACACAATATATCCGAACATTGTATTTATCAAACGATATAATACAATACAATATAATACAGTACGGAAGTTATTTGTTGAATACTATGAACACTTTGATGATTTATCAATCAAATCAGTATGATAAAGAAGAAGAACAGTACAAGAAAATGAGAGAAAGAAGAAGAAGGAAGAAAGAAGAAACAGACGAGTGAGAGAGAGAATTAGTGAATAGAAGTTATCTCTTATTCAATGATGTGTCTTTACATAGTGAGATTATATGTATATATACACCAATTTTTTTAATTCTAAATTAACCATCTAACTAACTCTTAATCCTAACTTAACTAACTCTTCTAACAACTTTAACTAACTTTTAACAACTTAACATGTAAAGACTATTCTATCCTTTATTTAACACTCCCCGCAAGTTAGGTGGTGGAAAGATATTAAGCATTCCTAGCTTGGACTTCAGATACTCATGTTGAACTTTAGTTAGTCCTTTTGTAAGAATATCGGCTGACTGATCTGTTGTCGAAATATACTTTGTAGCAATAAAGCCTTGTTGAATTCTTTCTCTCACAAAGTGGCAATCTATCTCAATATGCTTAGTCCTTTAATGATAGACATGATTAGCAGCTATTTGGATAGCTGCTCTGCTATCACTGTGAATATCAATAGGTAGTGTAACATGAATTCCAACTTCTTTTAGCATGCCATGAAGCCAGATTAATTCAGCAACAGTTGTTGCCAAACTTCTATATTCAGCTTCTGCAGAGCTCCTAGAGACTGTAGTTGGCTTTTTTGATTTCCAAAAGACCAAAGAATCACCAACTTTAATTAGAAATCCAGTGACTGACTTTCTTGTCAATGGACATGCAGCCCAGTCTGCATCACAGAATGCAGTAATAATGTTAATCTGATTGCTAGACAATAGGATTCCTTGACCAGGTTGATTCTTTACATACTTGACAATTCTTAAGGCAGCTTGCATATGAGATTGTTTTGGTTGCTGTAAAAACTGACTTAGAGTCTGAACTCCAACGGAAATATCTGGTCTTGTTATAGTTAGGTAGAGGAGTTTTCCTATTAGCCTTTGAAATGAAGCTTGATCAACTAATGGATCATTGTCTGCTAAGTTTCATGTTTGATCAGTATATTCATCATATTGTCTAGAAGTGAGCTTCACATTACTATCAATACAAGTTAATGTTGGTTTTGTTGCTACCATTCCGGCTTCTGATATTAATTCCAAAGCATATTTCATTTGATGCATTACAATACCTTTCTGTGGTCTAGCAAATTCAATTCTAAAGAAGAACTTCAGCTCTCCTAGATCTTTCATTTTGAAAGCCTTCTATAAAGTTGTTTTTGTTTCTTCAATAAGTACTAGATTCTCTCCTGTGATTAGAAGATCATCTACATATACTAACACAATAATAATCCCTTCAGTAGTCTTTTTGATGAACAATGAATGATCAAACTGGATTTGTTTGAAATTGAACTTCTGAAGAGCCTCACAAAGCTTTGTATTCCACTGTCTAGGAGCTTGTTTAAGACCATATAGGGATTTAATAAGCCTACATACTTTATTCTCCCCCTGGCTTTTAAATCCCTGAGGTAACTCCATATAAATTTCATCCAGTAGGTCTCCCTGAAGAGAAGTATTGTATACATCCATTTGATGTATATACCATTTCTTAGAGGCTGCAACACTCAACACAGTTCTTATTGTAACTACTTTTACTACAGGTGAAAATATTTCTTGGTAATCAATTCCTTCAGTTTGACTGTATCCTTTAGCTACTAATTTAGCTTTAAACCTATCAATATCACCTGAAGCTTTGTATTTGATCTTGTAGATCCACTTACATCCAATAGGTCTCTTTCCTTCTGTAAGAGTTGCAATATCCCATGTGTAATTGTTTCCATTGCTTTTATTTCTTCATTCATAGCATCTATCCACTTAGGATTCTGAGCAGCTTCAGAATAATTAGCAGGTTCTGTGATTGAAGAGGTTGCTGCAACATATGCTTGATAATTAGAAGATATTTTATCATAGCTGATGTACTTATCTAAAGCATAGAGGACATCTTGATGAATATTTAAGGATACAAAATCTTTCATCCATATTGGTGTATGTTTTCCTCTGCATGATTTCCTAAGTTGAGGTTGTACTTGTATTTGATTTTATGTAGATAGATGAGGTATGTCTTCTGTAGATGTCTGCTGAATTTCTTTAGATAGTGGATTATACTCTTCTTCTGCCTCTGAATAACCATAATCTGTGGTTATATCTGAACTATTTCCAACTTCTGTATTTTGATCAGCATGTATTTGTTCCCTTTCATTTTGATTTGAAGAGTCATTGTATATAGTACCTGTTGATCTTATGTCACACATTAATTCGCAGTTATCATTTAAAATTCTTGATTTGGATGTGTTATCAACAAACACAGGTTTTGAAATGTTAGCTTTATTTGCAAATAGAAATATATCTTCTCTAAATATAACATCTCTGCAAACAAAGAAAGATTGGTTAGCTAAATCATATAGTATACAACCTTTTTGGATTTCTGAGTAACCCATGTGAATTGATGCTCTTGATCTAGACATTAATTTGTCTTGTTCTTGAACAATTTTAGCAAAACACGAACAACCTAACACTTTAAGATGATGTATAGTAGGTTTTCTTTTATTTAGTTTTTCAAATGGAGACATATTATCAATAACTGGACTAGGCAGTCTGTTTATTAGATAGACAACTTCTAAGACACATCATCCCCAGTATTTAATAGGAATTTGAGCTTTAAATCTCACAACTCTTGTGACTTCTAATATATGTCTATGTTTCCTCTCAGCAACTCCATTTTTCTGAGGGGTATAGACACAAGTTCTCTGGTGAATAACACCTGATTCTTTGAATATCAATTCACATATAGAATTTACAAACTCTGTTCCATTATCAGTTCTGACTATTTTTACTATTTTTTCAAATTGAGTTTTGACATATCTGAGAAAATTTTGAATCAATACACAAACATCAAACTTTTTCTTCAGTAAAAATATCCATGTCATTCTTGAATAGTCATCTACAATAGTCAGAAAGTATATATTTCCATCCCATGTAGGTACTTTGTATGGTCCCCACAAATCTATATGAATTAGATCAAAATAATTTTTACTTTGAATATTACTTGTAGGAAATGGTAGTCTAGTTTGTTTGGCACATGGACACACTGTGCATTTGTTTGTTCTGTCTTTGATAGTTTCTAAATCTGCTTGAATCAGTCCTTTTAATACTTGAGTAGATACATGTCCCAATCTTCTATGCCACAAGCCTATGTCTGTGTTTCCAGCTTCAACTTTCTCATTACTTCTTGCAGTTAATGCCTTCAATTTCTCTTTTTCACTTGAGTCAGTGTATAGGAGGTAAAGTCCACCATCCTCTTTACCAATCCCCTTCACCTTCCCAGTGAAGAGTTCCTGAAACACACAGAAATCAGGAAAGAAAGTAATTGAACATTGTACCTCTTTAGTTAATTTTGAAACTGATAAAAGATTATATTTAAGTTGTGGAACATAAAGCACATTAGTTATTAAACTATCCTCTAATATTGAGTTGGATCCTATATATGTAACTGCTGTAATATCTCCATTACGCATCAAATTTTCTGTGAATTTTCTGTTTCTGTAATTGTATTTCTTTTTAGAAGATTTATGTTTGCAACCACGTGATTTGTAGCACATGTATCTACAATCCATTGATTAATGCAATTAGTTACAAGTAAGGCAGTTTCCATACCTGCTGCATTTGCTGAAAATGCAGAATCATTAGATGTATTTTTGTTTAACAGTTGAAGTATCTGCTCATATTGATTCTTTGTAAGTGCATAGTTTGCCAACTGACTCATAGCATTCTCATTGCTGGAGTTATTTGTGCTGCCTTCAGTACTTGCATTGTTCCCATGATTGAATGTAGATTGATTTCCTGGATCATTTCCACTATTACACCTTTTTGTGAGCACATTTGCATTATACACAACACTTGTATTTGAATTTCCATATCCTTTCCTTTTGTTCTTAAAATATGTTGGATACCTAACTACCTTGTAGCAATTTTCTTTGCTATGTCCCTTCATCTTGCAAACTTCACAAAACATATAAGTGTTTCTTCTAAATCTTTGATTGTAATTCTGAGATCCTCACACTTTAGAATACATTGCTGCTTCATAACTTCCCATCTGAACTGTATGATTAGCATCTTGGATCCCTGTAGTAGCAGCTACAGATTTTTTACTGTAACGACCCGGCTGATCGTTTCGAGAGTTTAGCCTGTTTCCCCCATTTTGGCTTCATTGCTTGTGTGTTTCATCTATTTTGTGTGGCGTTGGGTTGGTTGACTCGGGTTCAGAGTGGTCATGTTGAGAAATGAGAGACTTAGTCTCTTAAGTTGGCCTTATAGTTAGTTTTTGGCGATTTCCGGTCGGTAGTGGAAAATAGGCTATCGGTGTCAGAATGGAATTCCAGAAGTTGGAGCAGGTCCGTAATGTCATTTTGGATATGTGTGCAAAATTTCAGGTCAATCAGAGGTGTTTTGGATGGTTTAGGCATCTTTGGTGGAATTTAGAATTTCAAAGTTCATAGGCTTGAATTTGATGTGATTTTGGTGTTTTTGCGTTGTTTTTGGTGTTTCGAGGGCTTGACTAAGTTTGAATGATGTTATGGAGTGTGTTTGGTATGTTTGGTTAGGGTCCCGAGGGCCTCGGGTGTGTTTCGGATGCTCAAACGGGCATTTTTGGGCCTTAGGAGTTGCTGGTTTTCTGGTTTTTATGCAGCAGGTATTTCTTCTCTACGATCGCATTGAGAGAAATCGCGATCGCGTAGCACAAGTTGAGACATGCAGGATTTTACTCTCTGTGATCGCATAAGGGTGTTCACAATCGCAGAGTTTGGGCAGCTTAGTCACCGCGATCGCATTTCATTTATAATTATATTTTTATTGAAAATTAAATTTAGCTTAGATAAAATGGTCGACTTGCCTGGTTCTACGACATGCGCCATCATGGCTCCGAAATCGGCTCGTGAAAAGTTGGTATTAGAGCTCTAGGTTAAATAGGTCTCACCACTCATGAGCAGGTTTAGTAGAGTCTTGCGGATCAGTACGGAGACGTCTGTACTTATCTTCGAGAGGCTACAGAACCCTTAAGAAAAATCCCACATTATTGAATTCTGTCGTGCGACTTTATTGAATTCTGGAACTAAACTTCTATTGTTTTCATTCTCTCACAGATGGTGAGGACTCGTGCTACTGATCGTGATGATCAGACACCAGCAGGATCATCTAGAGGTCGAGGCCGTGGCAGAGGGAGGGGTACAACCCGCTCAACAGCTGGGGCAGTACCTGTGGACCCTCCCACTGCTCAGGATCAGGTCCCCGCAGTTGAGATCCCAGCGGGACAGGCTCAGGCACCAGCAGTACCCATTGTGATTCTGGGTCTTCAGGAGACCCTAGCCCAAATTTTGACGGTGTGCACCAGCCTGGCATAGGGCGTCGCCATGTCTACTACTGCTGCTACTTCTCAGGCCTGGGAAGGCACCCAGACTCCAGCTGCCCGGACACCTGAGCAGGTTACCCAGGGGCTTCAGACACCGGGGGCATCCCCAGTTCAGCCGGTTGCCCCAATACAGGATTATGTGGTCCTAGCTTTGGCAGATGATGAGCAGCGTAGGCTGGAGAGATTCAGCAGACTCCAGCCCCCAATTTTTAGTGGTACTGAGGGCAAGGACGCCCATGACTTTTTGTACAAGTGTCAGAGGATCCTTCGCACAACAGGGATACTGGAGGCTAGTAGGGTCCCATTTACTACCTTCCAGCTCGCAGGAGCTGCAGAAGCTACACTCGCTTAGTGGGAGGCCTATGAGAGGCGTAGACCTACTGATGTAGTGCCCCTTACCTGGCGTCAATTCTCCATTCTATTCTTGTAGAACTATATACCGCAGTCCCGCATGGAGGAGCTGCGCAGGGAGTTCGAGCAGTTGCGCCAGGAGGACATGACTGTGACGGAGTATGAGATGAGGTTCTCCGAGTTGGCCCGTCATGCTATTTGGATAGTTCCCACGGATAGGGAGAGGATCAGGAGGTTGGTTGATGGCCTCACTTATCAGCTTCGGATTTTTCTAACCAGGGAGAAGGTATCTGGCGCTTCTTTTGAGGAGGTGGTTGACATTGCCAGAGAGATCGAGTCGGTTTGCCTCCAGGAGTGAATCGAGAGGGAGGCCAAGAGGTCTCGAGGATATGGGAGTTTGGTGGGGTTCCTTCGGGGGCAACCTTAGCCCGGCAGAGGCCGTCCATTCAGGCAGTCTCAACCAGGTCGCTCAGGTTATCATGGTGGATCAGTTGGTCATGATCCTCACAGTTCGCATCAGGCGCACCCATCTTTCAGTGCCTTGCCAGCTCAGAGTTCATCTTGGACACCATCGGTTCAGAGTTCATCTATGCCTGGTTCTTCTAGTGGTTATCCTGGTGCTAGGGTTTCCCTTCAGCCCCCAGTGCCATTCTCTGAGAGAGGTTTCTTTGAGTGTGGAGATGTGGGGCATATCAAGAGGTTTTGTCCCCATCTTGTGAGAGTTACTTATCAGCAGAGGAGTCAGACCGCGGCTTCAGACCCAGTAGCTGCACCGCCCGCCCAGGCAGCTAGAGGTAGGGGTCGCCCTAGAGGTGGAGGTTGACCCAGTGGTGATCAGGCCTGATTTTATGCACTTTTAGCCAGATCGGATGCGATGGCTTCTGATGCCGTGATCCCAGGTATTGTTTCAGTCTGTCATGAGAAGCTTCAGTTTTTATTTGATTCTAGTTTTTCATATTCACATGTTCATCATATTTTAGCCCATTCTCTGGATACTCCCCGTGAATCTTTTGTTACATTTGTTCATGTGCTCGCCCTTGTGGGTGATGTTGTTGTTATGGACCGCGTGTATCGGTCGTGTGTGGTACCTATTGGGGGTCTGGGGACCCAGATGGATGTGCTATTTATGAGTATGGTCGGCTTCGGCGTAGTTTGATCAGATAGATGATGATACTTTTAGGTAGGACTTGATGTAAGTGTTTGCACCGAATCAGATTGTTTGACTCCGTAGAGCTATTGTGAGGGTGTCAGTTAATGGCTATTGGGATGATTTGTGCTTCGGGATGATCTAGGGGTTACCCGTCCCTGCTTCGGGGGAGCGGCGATTCGTTGGTTTTAGGCACACATGGTGCGGTTTTGTTGTGGTCTTCAAGAGGAGTTGATTAAGGTAAAATAACTGAGTATCATAGAGTTTGGACGTATGGGTTGTATTCTTTCATATTCGTGTGATTTGGTTCTGCAGTGTGTGAGGAATTATTAACATTTCATTGTGGTGCTACCCGTTAATAATGAGAGACGATTCTTTTGTGTGGTGTCATTTCTATGCTTAGGTACAGTATGTTCAGACATATACAGTGTGTGGAGGCATGATTCTAATCTTGTAGATAAGTTCTGACGTGGAATTTCAGTTCTAAGGCGTAGAGATTAGGTTGGATATAGTGGCATTCGAATGTGTTGTGTTATTATATCGATGTGGGGTAGGGTGACGTGGGGTCACCCCCGGGTATGTGCATGGTAAGGTTATTCGGTGGTTTGATAGCTTTTGGAACAACTTTTGGCACGTTCAAGGACAAACGTTTGTTTAAGAGGGGGAGAATGTAACGACCCGGTCGGTCGTTCCGAGAGTTTAACCCGTTTCCTCCATTTCGGCTTCATTGCTTGTGTGGTTCATCTCTTTTGTGTGTCGTTGGGTTGGTTGACTCGGGTTCAGAGTGGTCATGGTAAGAAATGAGACACTTAGTCTCTTAAGTTGGCCTTATAGTTAGTTTTGGCGATTTTCGGTCGGCAGTGAAAAATAGGCTATCAGAGTCAGAATGGAATTCTGGAAGTTGGAGTAGGTTCGTAATGTCATTTTGGATATGTGTGCAAAATTTCAGGTCAATCGGAGGTGTTTTGGATGGTTTCGGCATCTTTGGTGGAATTTAGAAATTTCAAAGTTCATAGGCTTGAATTTGATGTGATTTTGGTGTTTTGCGGTGTTTTTGGTGTTTCGAGGGCTCGACTAAGTTTTAAAGATGTTATGGGGTGTGTTGGTATGTTTGGTTGGGGTCCCGAGGGCCTCGGGTATGTTTCAAATGCTCAAACGGGCATTTTTGGGCCTTAGGAATTGTTGGTTTTCTAGTTTTTATGCAGCAGGTATTTCTTCTCTGCGATCGCGTAGCACAAGTTGAGGCAGGCAGTATTTTACTCTCTACGATCGCATAAGGATGTTCGCGATCGCAGAGTTTGGGCACCTTAGTCACTGCGATCGCGTGGGTGGCTTCACGTTCGCGTAGGAGAAGCTAGGCGTTAGGTGTTGAGCGTATCTCTACGCGGTCGCGTGAATCCAACCGCGATCGCGTAGGTTGAGTTGGTTGAGGTCCGCGATCGCGGGCAAGATCCTGCGTTCACATAGAAGGTATTCTGGGGGCGTGTTAATTACTCTCTGCGACCGCGACTGGAAGTCCGCGATCGCTATGAAGAAAAATGGCCTGGGCAGAAAGTTTAAAAGATCCAAACGAGGGTTTTAGGCCATAACTCAAAACACCATTAGAGAGATCGGGAGAAGGAGGATTTTGAAGAGATTTTCAGTGGGATTCTTGTGATTTGGAGCACTTGGAGGCCGAATCTAGAGGCAAAAGCACAGCGGAGTAGTATTTTAGTCGGTTTTGAGGTAAGTAACGTTTCCAAACTTGGTTTTGATGGTTCGAACCCCCGAGCTAAATGATTTATGAATGTAATCGAGGTGATGCACATGCCAAGTGACGGGCGTGTGGGCGTGCACCGAGTATTTGTGGCCTGGCTTATCCCATGGCATTTGTCTAGTAGCTATTACTGACCGATATCCACACTTCTATTAATGTAGTAATTGTGAACCTGTTAGAAATCATATTAAGTATAAATTCTAGGCTTCACGCCGAAAATGCTGAGACCCGAGTGGTCATATATTACTGTCGCATTTTGTAATTATTTGATTTCATATACTCAGTCATGTTATAGCATATCACTTCATACCTCAATCTCAATATTGTAAATTATATGCATACTTATCATTGTTTTGGGCTGATGGAGGCATCCGTGATCCATGTGAGTGAGACTGGAGAGTAATGACTGAGTAAGGCCAAGAGCCTGTTATTGAGACAATTATGAGATCGGACTGCACACCGCAGCGATACTAAATCATTCCTTTGTTGGCTTGATATAGCGCTTGGGTCACTAGGGCCCCCTCAGAGTCTTTACACCCCCAGTGAGCGCATTGATGTTCAGAGGTGGATTTTCCCTGGGCATGGATTATTTCCGAAGTGGATGTTATGTGAGGGATGGATCGTCCCTGGACATGGATCTTGTCCGAGTGTTGCATTCCGGAGATGGACTTTCTCCGTGGGGCTGGAATGACCTTTTTCCTTAGTACTGGGTGACTACGGTCACCGATGATTATGTACATTCCGGGATGGACTTTCCCTGGGCCTGAGAGCCATATACGGTACTGAGTGGACTGTTGTGTGAGGGTTGGGAGCACTATGTGCATGTCCACACCGGTTTCATACATTTTTCTTTATGATGGCATGTAGAGTATACTGGCATACTTGGCATATTTACTCATTCTGATAAACTGTTAGCATGTCTAATTTCTGTATATTGTCTATTGTAAATTCTGAGGTTTAGTCCGTCACTACCTCTCAGCCCATAGTTTGGGTTCGTTACTTCTGAGTTGGTGTACTCACGTTACTCCCTGCACCTTGTGTGCAGATCCAGGTACACCGGGACCCGGTAGTGGATACTGAGCAGCTGTCAGAGTTTCATTGGATTCGTCGAGGTAGCAGCTGGTGATTACGACCTCGTCTTCTCTTTCTTATTCTACTTGTTGCTCTTATTTTGAGACTATGTTGTCTATTTCTTCATTTATTTATTTTATGATATAGCAGCTCATGACTGAGTGACACCGGATCCGGAGTTGGAGATTTTAAATTTTGATTAAGATATTGTTTCAAAACTTCAGATTATTAGTATTATCAATAATTTTGTTTAAAATTGTATTTTTACTGAAAATTAAATTTAGCTTAGATAAAATGGTCGGCTTGCCTGGTTCTACGACATGCGCCATCACGACCCAAAATCGGGTCGTGACATTGTCTTTCATCACTTACAATTAATGCATATGCTCGATTAATAGTAGGAGCAGAGCATCTCATCAGAATTTGGCTTCTTGCTTGTGAATAAGAATCATTTAGTTCCATCAAGAATTGGTAGAGTTTCAATTTCTGCAAATAGGCTACAAACTATCTTGATTTTGGACAATCACACCCTGAGGATGGTACTAATGCTTCAAATTCTTCCCATAGGTCTTTTAATTTCGAAAAGTATACTGACACAAATGTTGTTCCTTATGTCAATGTAGAAATTTCTTTGTGGAGATTAAACGTTCTTGAATCATCAATCTTGTTGAATCTTTCAGCAAGATCTTCCCATACCACTTGAGCACTGGATGCATACATTATTCCACCAAGAAGTCATTTTGCAACTGAATTCATAATCCAAGACAAGACAATTGCATTCACTATTTTCCCAGTGATTCCACATCATTTCTGGGAATCTTTCCTTCTTGCATGTGCCATCTACGAGCCCTAGCTTGTTTCTTCCCAGTAATGCAACCCTCATCGATCTGAACAAAATAGAATAGTTCTCTATCCCAGTCAATTGGAATGAAATAATCTGAATCTCACTTACATCTACGGGAGACAAAAACAAAGGATCATTATAGTCAATTCCATTAACTAGATTACCTTGATTCACTCCATATGGTGTTGCATGTTCGTTTCGAAGTTGATTTCCCTGTGGTTGAATCAATGTATCTCCATTTACTGCCATTTTTCTTACTCGGGTTCAAAGTTGGACCGGACCAGTCGAATTTCTGAGAAGAAATCAAATTCTTCTTGACTTGAATCTTTAGATTGTGATGAACTATGATTTGTATCGTGTTGGCTCTGACACCATGAAGTTATTTACTGAATACTATGAACACTTTGATGATTTATCAATCAAATCAATATGATGAAGCAGAAGAACAATAGAAGAAAATGAGAGAAAGAAGAAGAAGGAAGAAAGAAGAAAGAGACGAGTGAGAGAGAGAATTAGTGAAAAAAAGTTATCTCTTATTTAATGATGTGTCTTTACATAGTGAGATTATATGTATATATACACCAATTTCTTAATTCTATATTAACCATCTAACTAACTCTTAATCCTAACTTAACTAACTCTTCTAACAACTATTAACAACCTAACATGTAAAGACTATTCTATCCTTTATTTAACAAGTACGATACGATACATTATGAAACGATACGTAACAACCATCCAAACAAGTTGTAAGATGTGGTCATTGACAACATATATATTTTTAACTTATCAATGAATTTTAATTTGTGATAGCAACTTAAAATAATATTTTTTATCATATTACAACTTAATGATAATATTATTAAGAAAGTTTGTCCTATAATTATTATATATTACTCCTATGATTTAATTGTATAAATCCTTTTTATATAGTTACTGCATATAGTAAACGTAGATATTCGAAATGCAATCACTCATATGACTCCTTTTTTTTTTTTTGGATAATTATTTTGAATTTGCATTAATCTCTATCTCAAGATGTAATACATACAATTAATATAGACAGTTGAACTAGAGTATCACAAAATTATTACATGATAGAAGAATACTTGTAAAAATGAATGTAAGATCAGTAATGGCGTGAACCGGGATGATGGAGAGTTTAAGAATCGACCACATAAACCTAAAATCACTTGAAAGTACGTAGTTGACTCAAAAGACGTAAACTCTAGAAATCCATGCCAAATTAGAGATATTTTTGTTAATAGAAAATTGCTAAAAATCTCTAGATATCTATAAATTGTTATAGATATCTATATATCATCTGTAATGCCCTTCCATCTATTTGATGTGATGGATTTAACCAAGTAAGGAGTCTAAAATGTTAATTTGACTTAAATATTATTTTGGAAAATATATAAAAAAAAATACTGGAGTAATGATTGGAAAATTAATTTGATGTTGAGAATATTACAATAAAAGTTTAAAATGTGAATAACTTAATGAATTTAAATTCTTGAAAGTTAAGAAAATTATAAAAGTAACATGTTGGACCTAACTGTTTATCACTGGCTCATTAAATTTAGAAATTTTTACCTCCTATAGCAAATGTATACGCCCTATTTATTATAAATCAAAATTATTTTAAAATATTATTTTCTATAGCTACCTTTTATATTTTATAGCAAAATAAGTATTTATGGTATATACTACCATTGAGCCATGAAATACATTATTTATATTTTTCCTCTCTTAAAACAGGTGGAAATACCTATTTTTAAGGTGAGTGTCGTTACTGTATTCATGAATACATGGCGCGAATACATGTGAATACATGCACATACAACTGATCACTACCCTGATTTTAGGCGCTTTTTGCTGTTGTAGTGATGAATACATGGGCCGAATACATGTGAATACATGCGCGTACAGCTGAACTGTCCTGATTTTAGGCGCTTTTTGCTGCTGTATTGATGAATATATGGTGCGAATACATGTGAATACATGCACGTACAGCTGGACTGCGCTGATTTTAGGCGCTTTATACAACCGTGCGAATACAACAAATACACTACCGCAACAACTGAACAATAGCTATACGAATTAAGTATATATATAATAGCTATAGGGAGCTAATAACCATTAAGCAATAGTGATTTCTGAAAATTCCTCTCAAATTAATGATATTGTTAAGTAGGATGGAGCTTCTTATCTAAGCTGGCAAATAGGAGTATTTGAAAAACTCATCATCAACTTGATTGCAAGCAGGGGCGAACCCACATGGTGTCAAGGGGGTTCAATTGAATCCGCTTCGTTAAAAAGTTATACTGTATATATAGGTAACTTATATTTAAAACAGAACAAATACGTATAGAAATAATATTTGAGCCCACTTAAACCAAGAGAACTCTCTGTTGAGATGGTAGAGGGGTTTCAAAATGGCGTCCAATAACCGTGTTCTAATTCACACAGTGCATATTTTCAGTTTTTTTTTTTGCCTGAATTTGGAACGACGTGTGTGCAAATTAACCATATGATACGGTAGGCGAGACAAATTGTGTTTCAAATCAACCAAGCTTCCCCTTCTAAATTTATATCTCTCATGTCCTATTTCTAGTTATTTTTCTGTTTCACTTTATTTTCTTTGCTTGAATACAATAAAAACTATTTCATAATTTAATCAGCTTTAAAAAAAAAACTAAACCTACTTATAAACTGAATGTTGGTTCTTCCTTTCATAAATGTTGATAAAACATGCAAGTATATTTACTGAAATCATTTATAATCTATTAGTTTAATTTAATAATTAATGCTTAATTGTTTCATACTAAATTTTGTACTTTGGTGTATAGCTCTTTTTACACTATTATTGGGTTAGCATTTAGAAATCTTTTTAGTGCTCTTTTTCCGCAAGTAATAACTTCTTAGTAATAACAAAATATTTAAATATCTTATGGTTAATAAACTTTTGTTAAACTAACTAGAAAGCAGATAAATTTGTTGTACCCTTTTTAAAAGTATTTTCAACTTTGTTAAAATTTTTGTGTGCCAACTTTAAATGAATTTGTCTAGAGATTGTGCTAAGAACAAAAAGAAGAAAAAAGAAAAGGTGATCGAATCATGCTTGTCATATATGGACGCTTATACTATTAGTTACCGTCATTATTTATTGAACCCGTTTGTATAAAATTCTGAATCCGCCAGCAAAGTGGAACAAGAAGAAAAAGAAGCCAGAAATGAAGAAAGTAAATACAACTCAAGTAAAAGCACACCATTTCCGATTATTAGTATATCATTCATATAGACTAAACTGTACACCACTGTGCTTTCATACACAAGCAGCTTTTTTTTATTAACTCATATTTATTCTTTTATTCATCCTAGCTAGCTAATTACACCATTCACGCAACTCGTAATTCATTGGTCCGACTAATACTGCATCTGAAAATCGAACAACAGATTCTCAGTCCTCAACATTAGTGTCCTGATTTTCCTTCTTCGTAAGATTGGCTTCTCCATCTTGCCTTTCCTTATCTCCATCACCATTTTTGCTTTTCTTTTCCTCGGACCTTATTGGCTCTCCATCTTGATTTTCCTTTTCATTAGTCTTGGGCTGATAATGATCCTGATTTTCCTTTTCATGAGTTAGTTTGGAATTTCCATTTGGACAGCCATAACTAGGTGGTGGATGACATCCATATGGACAAGGAAATGGGAATGTTGGTTGAGCAATTGGACAATTGCATCCTCCACATATAGGCCCAATTACTTGTGGGGGTTCAGGTATAACGGGTGGGTAATTACAATTTCCATTTCCACCACATCCACTACCATATCCTCCACCGCCGCCTCCGCCTCCACCACCGCTGCCGCCGTTATTGATGCCTACGCCACCACTGCAACCACAACCAGGCATGCAATAAGGGTTTCCGCATGTTTGTGGAGGTCCAGGTATAACGGGTGGGTAATTACAATTTCCATTTCCACCATAACCACTACCATATCCTCCACCTCCACCTCCACCTTCACTTCCGCCACCACCACCGCAACTTCCGCCATTACTGCCGCCTACTCCACCACCGCAACCACCACCTACGCCACAACTAGGCATGCAATAAGGGTTTTCGCCTGTTTGTGGAGGTCCAGGTATAACGGGCGGGTAATTACAACCATTTTCTCCACACCCACTACCATAGGCTCCACCTCCTCCACTAGCACTGCCACCGCCACCACCTCCGCCACTGCTGCTGCCGCCATTACCGCTGCCTACCCCACCACTGCGACCGCCGCCTACCCCACCAACACCAGGCATGCAAGAAGGTTTCGTGACTCCATTTTGGTCATGCATTTCGTCTGATTTTAGTGTTTTCACAGGGTCCAACAAGTCTTTATTACGAGCAGAGCCAAGGCTTAAACACAGTAAAAGCAATAAGCTTAAGAGGATAAATTGTAGAGAAGCCATTCTTGCAAGTAATTAATGACTTATGATGCTTTGAATTACCAAGGGAATATTCATCATCTGTATATATAGCTTGAAAAAAGAAGCCTAGTTAGCAGTTGATTCTTGTTAATTAAAAAAACACTCTTTACATTGCTCGCTCTTTTTAGGGTCTACCACTACGGAGTCATCAACCTTGCATGGGACATTACATATACATATATGCTGCCATCTTTTTGTATGGATTCAAAAGAATCTAGTAGTTTTGCTTAGATTTTGTATCTGTACTATAAAATATTTAGTAAATATGTACAAGAATTTAATTGTGAGTCTGATAGTTAAGAACACATATACTTTAAATTTTAGTTCCATCTTCGCCTCCCTTCCTCGATTCTCCCATCTACTCGAAGCCCGAGACTGAGCCATAAACGTCACCCTTTTAATAAAATAGCCCAGACGATAACGCTATGGATAATTAAGCACCGAAAAAGAAGGAAAAAAAAATTTATTCAAGTAACGCATTTCTGCATAAATATACTCAAGATTCGACTGTAATTGTGGGTTTGGAAAGTGAAAATAGCACGTACTAGTCAGTTTTCAGACTGATAATTAAAAAATAGTAATTTATAAAGTCATTAAAAAATAATTATTATTTAGCCGAAACACGAAAAGTTCTATCATAAATGCAGGATTATGGAGCTCATGCGCAGTACCGAAGCTAGGAATTTCTACCAGGGTATTCAAATTTGAAAAAAATAAGAAAAATTACGACAAAGGGTGTTCAATATGTGTTATATACCTCTAAAACATAATATTTTACATACGTACACAGTGCAATTTGTCGACGAAGACCACCCTTATAATCATGTGGCTTAGCCACTGCTCACGCGTATAAACTTCCAGCATATTATGTTGGAACTCCAGCACACGAAAAATTCCAGCATAATACGTTGAATTATGGAGTTCCTACATATAAATTATCCGCATATTATATTGAAATTCCAGCAGATTAAGTTGGAATATTTCTGTATTTTTAAGGATGATTTTGTTAAGATTTTATCTTTATATGAAAAAATGATTAAATTTCGATTATTTTTTAAATTGTAACTATTTCCAATTACCAATCGTAAATCTGGCACTTTTTTTTCCCTTTGGAAATGATAAATGGAACCGAAAAAAAAAAAAGTGACTGCGTGTAGAGTCCTTTTTTCCTGCTTTAAACACTTGTGTTTGTTCCATTGTACAAAGGATTGGATTTAAGTTATATATTAATGCTCTAAAGATATTTTGAAGTATCAATGATTTTTAATCTTTGATAACGAGTTAGTTTCACTATTTTTACTAGGTTATCAATTAATAATAATTATAAAAAATTACCTATAATTACCTAATGCTTGACCTGATTGTACATGTACATATTATTTTCCACCATAGTGCATAGATATTCTTAAACACTTAACAATTTATCTTATATTCATTTAAAAAATAATATCGTTTTACATTACCAATACAATTTAACATGCTCTAAAAAGTTGCCTTTTGTTTTTTCAGGTTACTAAATCCACCAATTAATTGTAGCGACTTTTCATTTTTTTTTATATCTGCTCCTTCGTGGTAGATGCAGCCAAAACCTTCAGAACTTTAACATATAATACTCACAGTTGATGAATGTAATCCGATCAAATGCAGACCTTTTGGAATATATTTTTTTTAAAATTTGGTCCTTTTGGAATATTAAGATAACCATTTGATAGTCAATAGTAGTATGCCTGATATTTTAAGTTCAAATTGCGAACCTTTTTGAATCACAGCCATCGAGAAGATTACATATTCACATTATAATTTAATAAGAAAAGATTTAAAACAAAAAATTTGAGTTAATAGTAAAAATATGTCAAATCTTTAACATTATTCGATGATGAAACCAAGATAAGGTGGCTCATGACATGCAAAAAGATATTTTCATGTATGTATGGCTGATAATCGACTTAATATATGTATTTTTTATGTATATATATAGTCTCACATTTTGCTCATGTTTCGACAATTTGAGATGTTTAATATAATGATTTGTGCTAAATTATGATATTTCTATGTGTAGGAATCATTCGAATGCAATTAGGGACGAGATGGCGCGAATTGGAGCGAAATTGGGAAGAAAAAGCAAAGAATGGAATTTGAGGGCCATAACCAGCGTGGGGCGTTGGCTGTGGCGCAATTTACAGAAGCAAAATAGTTTGGGCGCCAGGGCCAGCGCTCCACATTGCCCTGGACGCTCGGAACGCAAAGTTGTCCCGTTTCGATTAGAACTCGGTTATTTCGACCCCAAGACGTCCCTAACTCATATAAAAGCGAACCTAAACCTATTTTTAGAGAGGAAGACGTTTTTGAGAGGAAAACACAAGCACAGAGCCGCCGTGGAGGCCATAATTCATCTTTTCTTCCGCCAAACTTAGTATTTTCTATTATTCTTTGTATGATTTGTTGTGTTGCTACCATGTCTATGTGGAGCTAAACTTCACGTTCTAGGATTGTGGTTCTTTCTTGACTATTGTTATTCGAATATTGATTTTGGTTTCTTGATTTATCATATTAGTTTATTTGTTCAATCATGCACTTAATTATTTGATTGCTTGATCACCAATTAAATACTATCTACAAATCTAGAGTTGAACTCGAAAGTGGGAATTCTAGATTGCATATAGGATTGAGTTGAGCAAGTTCTTGAACCCGGACATCGGGGAACGGATTCGCGGTTAGGATAGACATATACCTAATTTTCTTGCTTGGTTGATTTACAGGAATTATAAATGCATTCTTGTTGATTCTAACTCCATAGACATATAGGCATTAGGTTAGCTTAAATATGCGAGTAAGAACTCAACTGATTCTTATTAGCAATATTAACCCTATCAACCAATAAACTAGATAAATTAGTGAATCAATTCATCAATCAAAGAATACAATAAAACTGTTAGATAGCCCATAACCCTAGATCGTTTTCATCACATTGATAACATAAAAATCTGCTCTTCATTTGTTCAGAGTTCACTATTTTTTTTCTTTATTTTAATTAGATTAGAAACAAATACTTCAAAGTTTAATTCTTGTTTAGATAATTAGGATAGTCTAATTTAGTTAATAGTTAATCACAAGTCCTAGCGGGTTCGACATCCGACTTTTAGTCACTTTATTACTTGACGACCGCGTATACTTGCGTGAGTGTGTTTGCTCACAACAATGGTTGCTGCTTGCGTATACGAAATTTATGAAATCAACTTTAGTTTTATTACATGTTGTATTTTTATGGTAACGGGACAAAAATTAAGGTCAAAATAGCACGTGCTAGCTAGTTTTCGGACTGGTAATTGAAAAATATTCAGTTTTTGCAAAGTTATTAAAAAACAATTATTTTATTGCAACACGAAAAGTTCCAGCATAATATACCGAATATTGGAGCACCTGTGTATGAACTTCCAGCATATTATGTTGGAAGTCCAGCACACTGAAAGTTCCAGTATACTGGAGATTAGAGCACATGTGTATGAACTTCCAGCATATTATGTTGGAACTCCAGCACACGGAAAGTTCCAGCATAATATACTGGAGATTGGAGCACCTGTGTGTGGACTTCCAGCATATTATGTTGTAACTCCAACACATTATGAAATTCCAACAAAACATAAAAAGTGCTTTTGTGCTGAATAACATAAAAAATTCAAATTCATCATATTATGCTGGATATTCTTCGGATTTTGAACAGTATTTTTTGTTCAGATTTATCTTTTACATGAAAAGTGACTAAATTTTGATTAATTTTGAAATTATGGCTATTTTCAATTACCACTTATAAATCTGGCTATTTTTGAATTTCTCCCCAATTAAGTGTTATTATACATAGGAAAGTTAACATCTATGGGTTCAAATCTTAATCCTTTTAAGTTATTGAGATTTTAAATTAATAATTTGTACATACTCAATGAATCTCTTAAGTGTTAGAACCAAATTACTTTAAGATGAAAACTATCATCTTTTACCTAAGAACTATCATGTCAAATCACCAAGAATAAATACTGGATGCAAAAGCGTACTTGAATCCATGAGAGACGATTAAATCCTTCGTCTTGCAAGCTATTAGTCTTCCAAACCAAGACATAAGCCGTTATACTCTTTCCAGCAATGGGATGTTAGAAAGAAAGCCATACATATGATTTGGGGACCATAACCCGATTAATAGGCCCACAAGTTTATTTATATCTAATTTAACCCATCATCAAATTAGAAACTACATTCGGGTATCTACACATAAGATCCATGTATTGCATTAGATGTGGATGTATTAAATGAGTGTTAATTGGAGATTATAGACATATAAAGTCTCGGGATGAGTATGGGTGAAAATAGTTGTAGTTGTTTCAAAATCAAGATGGAAAGTGAGGTGCATAAGATTCGACAAAATCGATTAAGTTTACAGAAGGTCCGTCTTCCAGCAAGGTATAGTGAAAATGTGTAAGGAATTTGGGAAAACTTAAAACTCAAAAATTGTAGGCCTTTGAAATATATTTCCAACAATATATTATGGAGCCCGAACGGATCTCTTTGAAAAAAGTTATATGTGTTTTACATAAGAGTACGCAATCTCCACGCCCAGTCCGCGCCCCGACCGCAGTTATGTGGCAGTGTTCCTGCCATTTTCCGTGGTCAAGTCTATGTTCAGGCCTACAGGTGCAGGGGGGAGGTCTTCGGGAGTCATTTTTAAAGCCCTATTTCGTCCCCCACAACCCTAAAACATAAAAACTTGTTCTAGAAAGGAGACCCCTCAAAAACCTAACTCCTTAAGGGTCCCTCCACCACCCAAGGTAAGTTCTAATGGCATAGTTTCATAGTCATTCAATATTCTATGAGTTTCAGTTATGACAAATCAACTTATTATGAATACACATCTCAGTCTAGTACTATTCATTATTCCGGTATCATGTAACTCAATATGGTTCAGTATTTCAGTACGATGTACTGTAGTATGATTCTCAGTTCCTGATTCTAAGTTCCTGAATGTTGAACACTTGTATTTGGGCCCGAGGCCGCAGTTTATTCTTTATGCATTTAGGTCCTGAGGCCGCAGTTATGTATACGTATACTTGGGCCCGAGACCGCAGTTTGTGCACATATATATTGGGCCTGAGGCCGCAGTTTATTTATTCAGATAAACATGTGGTTCATCATTCAGAAGATGGAGTATTCATATTCTTACTTCCTTTGTTTAGTTCAGTTATCAGTTATCAATTATCAGTTATCAGTTATCAGCTATCAGTTATCATTTTAGTTTCGGTTTCAATAGTTATCATTTCAGTTATCAATTATCAATTCTGAGTTATCAGCTTAGTTTCAGTTTCTGTATTTATAATTCTTTATTTCAGTTGCTTTACATACCAGTGCAATTCAAATGTACTGACGTTCCTTTTTTCCCGGGGCCTGCATCTCACGATGCAGTTAATGATTTACAGGTTGATGATTCAGAGCACTAGGATTCTCATACGAGCTATTTGGTGATCCCCAGTTCTTTCAGGGCATTATCATTACCTTAAAGTCTTCAGTATTTTTAGACAGTCAGTGTTTTTAGTACTTCATTAGAGGCTTCATAGACTAGAGTAATAACTAGACAGAGTCGCGGGCTTTTTATATTAAGCTATGTTGGCTACAATATGTTTCAGAATTGTACTAGTATTTTCGCACTTTGATTTATATCATCCAGACTTTTAGTATATTAGCATGTGTTAGTTTATCTTCCGCATTCAATATGTTATGATATCACATGTTGATTCAGCCAGCCAGTTGGTTCGCTCGGTCATATGTAGTCAGGCACCGAGTGCCATGTTACGTCCAAGCCCAGGTTCGGGGCGTGACAAAGTTGGTATCAGAGCACTAGGTTTAAGAGTCATAGGGAGTCTATGAAGCCGTGTCTACTGGAGTTTCCTTTATATGTGTGTGTCATCCACTCATATAAATGGTTAACAACCAAGACATCCAGGATTGTCTCATTTCTTTCTACTCTAGATCGTGCCATGAAACTTAGAGCAATAGGTAATCTTCTCTTACTATCTAATTCCATGCTTATCGAATGCCCAAGCGACAGGCAACAAAAGTCTAGGGTTCTAGAAAGGATGATTTGCCTATTGTGGTATTACTATGGGGTACATATTGGTAACAAATGAGATTTGAGAGGAAGTTGAAAGTGGGATGCAATGGATAGTAGTACATATCAGAGCATAACCTTACTAGAAAGTACTAAAGCAGTTATTACATTATATGGTAATCAGTTTACCGCAGTTACCAGTTATCTAATCTTTCAGTGAACAAGTTTATGGTTACTTAGTATGCTAGTTATCAGTTATTCAGTTACTAGATCTCCAATTTTCAGTGCATCAAAATTTCTGGTGACTTGTGAGTATACAGTGATGCATATGGGTTCTCAAAGAAAATATAAGTAACAATAGTTATAGCGAAATCTTCACATATTCTAGGTCTAGATTAAGATCAAGAATCACCGGATGGTGCAGTAAGTGATTTATCAGATGATGGTATACTCTGAAGAATAAGTATGTGTATGGTAATCGTATGTGTTTTACCTCAGAGAACAATTTATTTTAATTCTGGAGCCACATGTGGGATGATGATAGTTCAGATGTCAGACCCTAATATTGGTCACTATAGTTTGGACAGAAAATAGCCTAAGGGTAAAATACGTAGGAGTCAGAAACATTTGTTATTACCAAAGATGTGATCTCGTACAACTCATGTATATGACTAAGAAGACATGATGTACAAAATGAAAACCAAGAGCATGCGACATTGAATTTCAGGGAAGGGTTTTAAGTTGTTTAGATTTATTCAAATAAGAACTAGGAAGTACTATGTTAGTGAATTTGTATAAGAATTGGCTATTATTGTGAGATAAAAGATATGACAGTTCCCCTTCAAATGATGTGACTATGCGTTTAGGCCGGAGGTTTATAGTCTGAAGTGATTTTGAAGTGTATAGAAAGTTTGGGGGTTAGATATTCCAATTTCGTTTAAGATAGATGAACTTTCCCCAAGTGTGATATATGTACATAGTTCAAAAAAAAGAAGATAGTATACGACCTCACAATAGGACCGGATGATGATGGAAGTTAGGAATAAGCTTATGCTTCACGTTAGCTATTCAAATCAGGAGAAAAACTTATAGTGATAAGCTTATGCTAGCAGGCGGTTAGTAAAAAAGGATAGTAAGTTGTGAATAGATACAACAAAGTAGCAATTTCAGCAGAGCTAGTAGAGGTACAATTTGATTTACTTAGCCAGGTTAACTCAAGTGAGTAGAGTGATCACCGAGCTTAGTTATTGATGATAAAGTGATCACAGAAAATCTATAAAATCATGCCTATTTATGTATTATGAGGGTAATGTCATTGCACGTGAATCTAAAATTTAGAGTACATGTCAAAGACTTAGTTCACAATAATACTATAAGTGTTTTCAGGAAGTGCTTAAGAAGATAAAGTGTGGGAAGTATAGCTCATGATTGAGGTAGATAAGAGAACTCTGGTGAAAGAAGTTCACCAGCCAAGCTAGGAGTTCGACTTCGGACTCCGAAGATGACAGAGTTGTTGTCTAGAACATGACTTGTTCCCCCTTAGTAGCCGAAGAGAAGGAGAGACAGTTTGATGACCCCTAATTGTTGCAGTAAAAAGAGAGGATTCACAAGCATAAAATGATATCTTTTGAATAAGGGGGAGATGCTAGTACTTTGAGGTACCGCGACAGATTGTGTGTTCCAGACATAGATGGACTTAAAGAGGGAATGTCATGTTAGAAGCCCATAATTCAAGGTATTCTTACCATCCAGGTTCCCCAAATATGCATCATGACCAAGGAGATTTATTGGTTAAACAACATGAAAAAGAGTGTCGAAGACTTTGTGGCCAATTGTCCGAATTGTCAGCAAGTGAAAATCGAGCAGCAGAAAGCCTAGTGTTTTATCACAGAATACACATATTTTGAGTGGAGATGGTAAATATGAAATTTATAACAGGATTATCTTGCTCATTGTAAAAGCTTTTGATTGGACGATTGTAAATCAACTTACCAAGCCAGCACACTTCTTGCTAGTAAAAAAAACTACAGATTCAGTAGAAGATTATACCAAGTTGTACATTCAGGAAATCGTCTGATTGCATGGGACTCCGTTGTCCGTCATTTCGAACTATGGTGCTCAGTTTAAAATGAACTTTTAAAAGATCTTTCAGAAATGATTAGGCACAAGTTTTTCATCCTTAGAAAGATGGCAAAGGTAGAGCGCATTATTCAAATACTTGAGGATATATCCTTGATGTTAAAAGTAATTGGGATTATCACATACCTATAATTGAGTTTGCTAGTAATAACACCTACCATTATAGTACCAAGATGGTATTGTGCGAGACTTTGTATGGGCGAAGGTGTAGATCACCAATTGGTTGGTTCAAAGTTGGTGAAGAGTTGTCGGGACCAAATTTGGTCTATCAGACTATAGAGAAAGTTAAGTTGATTCAAGAGCATTTGAAGACGACTCATAGCCGCCAAAAGTCCTATTCGAGTGTGCGGCATAGAGACCTAGAGTTTCAAGTTGATGATTGGGTGTTTCTGAAAGTTTCGCCTATGAAAGGCGTTATGAGACTTGGGAAGAAGGGGAAGCATAGTCCCTGCTATATTAGGCCATATAGAATCTTGCAAAGGATCGATCAATTAGCTTATGAGTTGGAGTTTCCACTAGAATTAGTGGTGGTACATCCAGTAGTTCACGTGTCATGTTATAACATTCAAATTTCCAGTACTCAGATACTCATGTCCGTTCAGTACTCAGATACTCATGTCAGTTCAATACTCAGCTACTCATGTCAGTCCAATACTTAGATATTCATGCCAGCTTAGTACTCTGATATTGATGTTAGTTCATTTCTCAAATATTCGTGCCAGTTCAATATTCATATATCCATGTTAGTTTAGTATTTATGTATCCATGGCAGACCAATATTCAGTCAATGCAGTAGTCATTCAGTTAATATATCAAGAGTTCACTAATCATGTATTTATTCAGTTTAGTATGCAAGTATTAATGCAAGTTCATGTTTCCACCAAACCCTTTTAAGGTCCGGAGTTAGCAGAAGTTATAGTCAGGACAATCATTCAAGGACGAATGATCCCAAGGGGGAGATAATGTGACACCCCGTATGTTTGGATTAGATGTGGATATGTTAAATGCATGTTAATTGGATATTTTAGACATATAAAGTCCTATCGGGATGAGTATGGGTGAAAATAGTTGTTTCAAAATCAAGATGGAAAGTGAGGTGCATAAGATTCAACAAAATCGACTAAGTTTACAGAAGATCCATATTCTAGCAGGGTTTAATGAAAATTTTTAAGGAATTTGGGAAAACATAAAACACTAAAGTTTTAGGCCTCTGAAATAGCTTTCCAACTATATATTATGGAGTCTGAACGGATCTCTGTGCAAAAAGTTATATGCGTTTTACAGAATAGTACGTAATCTCCGCGCCCAGTCTGTTCCCCGACCACGACCGCAGTTATGCGGCAGTGTTCCTGTCATTTTACGCGGTCAGGTCGGCGGTCAGGCCTACAGGTGCGGAGGGGAGGTCTCGGAGAGTCATTTTTAAAACCCTATTTCGTCCCCCACAGTCCCAAAACATAATAACTTGCTCTAGAAAGGAGAACTCTAAAAAACCTAACTCCTTAAGGATCCCTCCCCCACCCATGGTAAGTTCTAATGGTGATTCTAAGTTAATTTTAATTTTCCAGCATCTTATTAACATGGGTAAATCCTCCATATCATTAGATATTCAATTGGGACATCATTATTGAGAGAAGGAACCCTAGAACTCGAATTCAAGGGGATTGAACTTCAAAGAGGTAATGTCTTCACCCTCTAATTGATTATAACATTGGTTTAATGATTATAGACTCTAGTTCATGAGATATGTGTTGATGGGGTTGATAGAAAAACATGAACAATTATAGGTTCGAGTTGTTGATTATTAGTTAAGGTTATTTTTTACCTTTTGGGTGATAAAGAATGATATTGATTATAGCCATTTGAGACTTTAGAATTTATCTAGGAGCAAGATAATGGGTTATTGGGTGTAGAGACACCATTAATAAGGACTATGAAGCTTTATTCCCACCAAGTGTTTGATAAAATGCTTAAGTTACCAAAACATGAGTATCATAGCTAATATCGAATACCTTTGACTTGTATTGCTATAGATTAAAGTTGAAAGGGTTCACAAATATTGTATTACGCTCAAGAGCAGGAAGTTAAGGTATGTGAGGCTAACTCTTTACGTTTGGGAATGTCTATGATTCTCCATACGCCCCATTAACTATGACAATTACTAGTTTCCTCATAAAGTAATTATACCTTAGTTCCATAAATAGTCGTAGAACTTCTATTCTCTAGATGGCATAGTTTCATAGTCATTCAATATTCTATGAGTTTCAGTTATGACAAATCAACTTATTATGAATGCACATCTCATTCTAGTCCTATTCATTATTTCAGTATCATGTAACTCAGTATGATTCAGTATTTCAGTATGATGTACTGCATTATGATTCTCAATTCTTGATTCTAAGTTCCTAAATGTCGAATACCTGTATTTGGGCCCGAGGCCGCAGTTTATGCTTTATGCATTTTGGGACTGAGGCTGCAGTTATGTATATGTATACTTGGGCGTATTCATATTCTTACTTCCTTTGTTCTGTTCAGTTCAGTTCTCATTTATCAGTTATCAGCTATCAATTATCATTTTAGTTTCAGTTTCAATAGTTATCATTTCAGTTATCAATTATCAATTCTGAGTCATCAGCTTAGTTTCAGTTTCTGTATTTATAATTCTTTATTTCAGTTGCTTTACATACTAGTGCAATTCAAATGTACTGACGTTCCTTTTTTCCCGGGGCCTGTATCTCATGATGCAGTTAATGATTTACAGGTTGATGATTCAGAGCGCTAGGATTCTCATACGAGCTATTTGGTGATCCCCAGTTCTTTCGGGGCATTATCATTACCTTAAAGTCTTCAGTATTTTTAGACAGTCAGTGTTTTCAGTACTTCATTAGAGGCTTCATAGACTAGAATAACATCTAGATAGAGTCGCATGCTTTTTATATTAAGTTATGTCGGCTACAAATATGTTTCAGAGTTGTATTAGTATTTCCGCACTTTGATTTATATCATCCATACTTTCAATATATCAACATGTATTAGTTTATCTTCCGTATTCAATATGTTATGATATCACATGTTGATTCAGCCAGCCAATTGGTTCGCTCGATCACATGTAGTCAGGCACCGAGTGTCGTGTTCCGTCCAGGCCCAGGTTCGGGGCGTGACGATCCCCATACTTTACAAGGTATCTAATATACCTATTTAGCTTTACAATCTTAGCATATCACTTTTAAATTGGGCCAACCTTTTAATGATAGCAACCAACATAAAATTATTCTTAATACTATATATGTGCAACTCCATAAAAAGTTCTAACAATCTCCCACTTGGACTACACATATAACTCTATAATTGTATGTCACCTTACGAGCTCTAAATATTTTCCATCATAAACAAAATTACCTCCGAATAATCTCGTCCATCAATCATGGCCAGTATTGAACCAAAGCGGATTTCTTTATTTTTATGGTAACTAAACAATCCTTGATCATGAATACCAACATAACCAAATCACATAGATCAAATATGGATGTGTAGCATGAAAATTACATGCAATGTGATCCAAGCATGCCTATTTTCAAGTTGTCCAACTGAAAAACAAGTCAGAGTGAAAAATAGCCTGAATACTTTATTTTTGCAGAAATAACTTCAAATATCCTTAAACTGAAGCACTAACTTGAAACCTTAAACTGAAAACCAAATTATGTCTGTAAAGAACACTTTAATGGTTTACAAACTCCTACTGAAACCAAATATTCTTAAATTACATGACACCGATATGAGCAGTATGCTCATGAAAGACCTTGGGTGGTAGTCCCTTAGTAAGTGGATCCACAAATTTGTACCAATATTGTATAGATACCTAACCACTCTGAACTCTTTCTTTAACAACCAGAAACTTTATGTCAATGTGCTTTTGACTTTAGCAAACTCTTGTTGTTATTGGAATGCAAGACTGCTAGCTTATTGTCACAGAATAACTAAGTATCCTTTCAATTTTATCCATAGATTCGTAGACAGTGATAAAATTCTACAATCATATTCCATAATCAGATGCTACATAATATGTTATAAATTAACTGCCACGGTAAAAAGAGCTATGTGTAATGATCTGTTCAATCATTTTGAGAGTTATAGCCTCGTTTTCCCATTTACTACTCATTTTTTACTTTATAGATGTTATGTGACATGCCGGGGTAGTCGGTTTGGGTCCAGAGAGATTTCGTGTAACGACCCGACTGTTCATTCCGAGAGTTAGAGCCCTGTTTACCCTATTAATTATTCTTTATGTGTTATTCAGCTTTATTGTGTTGTATCGGGTTGGTTTATACGGGTCCGGAGTGGTTTCGGAGTGGAATGAGACACTTAGTCTCTTATTTAGAAGTTCAAGTTGGAAAAGTCAACCGAATGTTGACTTATGAGTAAATGATATCGGATTTGGATTTTTATGGTTCGGTTAGCTCCATTAGGTGATTTTGGACTTAGGAGCGTGTCCAAAATGTAATTTGGAGGTCCGTGGTAGAATTATGCTTGAATTAGCGAAATTGGCAATTTGGTGATCTCCGTTGGCAGTGGAAAATTTAATATCGGAGTCGGAATAGAATTCAAAGAGTTAAAGTAGTCCGTAGTGTCATTTGCGATGTGTGTGCAAAATTTTAGGTCATTCGGAGGTGATTTGATAGATTTCGGCGTCGTTTGCGGAATTTGGAAGGTTAGAAGTTCTTAGGCTTGAATCCGAGGGTAATTTGGTGTTTTGATGTTGCTTTGAATGTTCGAAGGTTCGACTAAGTTCGTATGTTGATATGTGACTTGTTGGTGTTATTGGTTGAAACCCCGAGGGCCTCGGGATGATTTCAGATGGTTAGCGGAGAGTTTGGTAATGGAATAAGGCAGCTGAAGTTGCTGCTTCTGATGTTTACGCACTTGTGGAGTGGGTACCGCAGGTGCGAAGTCGCAGAGTCAAAGGTAGCTGCAAATGCGGAAAAGGAGGGCCAGGAGAGAAGTAGCAGATGCGGAGGAATATTCGCACCTCCGAGACCGCAGGTGCGAGAAATGGACTGCAGAAGCGGATTCTGAGGATTTTAAGTGATAACCGCACCTGCGATGGAATTTTTACACAGGTGGGGCATCACAGAAGAGAATGTTGGACCGCAGATGCAGAAGTTCTGGGCAGAATGGATAAATTGTGGACTTCGCGAAATTTGGTTCATTTTCCACCATTTTTAGTCGGCTTTGGAGCTTTTGAGAGCGATTTTTGAGGAGGAATTCAAGGATTTATTAGTAAGGTAAGTGGCTTGAGCCCTAATACTCATATATGTGATGATTTCCCATTGTTTAATCATGTAATTAGTGGTTATTAAGGGTGAGAATGAGGGGTTGGGGTTTGGGATTTTGGAGAGTTTGATTGAGGATTTGAGGGGTCAAAATGGAGTTAGAATTTGATAAATCTTGTATGTATGGTCTCATGAGTGGAAGAGATTTCTAGTTTTGTAATTTTTGTAGGATTCCGAGACATGGGCCTGGGGGCCGGGTTTGGGTGAATTTCGGGATTTTAGTTTAAATTGATAGTTTTTCGTGCGGAATTGTTTCCTTGGCCTATATTGATTGCATTGTAATGCTTTTGGTTAGATTCGGGACGTTTGGAGGCCGAGTCGAGAGGCAAGGGCATCACGGAGTAGGATTTTGACTTGATTGAGGTAAGTAACGCTTCCAAACTTGGTTCTGAGGGTTCAAAACCCCGAGCTATGTGTACATGTGATTAGTATTTAGGTGACGCACATGCCAAGTGACGGGCGTGTGGGTGTTCACCGGGAGAATTGTGGCCCTGTTCATTCCATGGCACCACTTAGTAACTCTTTCTTTCTAATATCTGTGTTTTTATCAAGTGATTAAGTAAATGTGCTGTAAATCATGCTAGATATCCTATTAGGGCTTCACACCGGTACTGTTGAGACCCGAGTGGTTGTTTCTTGCTGTCATCTCATTAGTTTCATTGATATTCTATATTCAATCTTATTCATGCATATCATACCGTGTTTCAGTCTCAGTTTTTATTATTTGGCACATCATATCATTGTTTCGGGCTAGTTTCATGGCATTGTGATCCCGTGTGTGTGAGACTAGAGAGTGATGACTGAGTGAGGTTGAGAGCCTGATTATGAGTGACAATTATGGGATCGGGATGCACGTTGCAGCGGTTATGTTGATGATTGTGATAGTGCTTGGACTGTAGGAGCCCCTCCGGAGTCTGTAACACACCCCCAGTAAGCGCAGATGATATTTTGAGGGATGGATCTTTCCTGAGCATGGATCTTGTCCGAATTATTTATACCTGGAGATGGATCTTCTCCATAGGGATGGAATGTCCTTTCTCGGTACTGAGAGATTGTTGTTAGCGATGTGTATATATTCCGGGATGGATCTTCCCTAGGCCGGATGGCCATATAGAGTACCAAGTGGTTGAGCACTTGAGAGTGGAGGTACATGGTACATTTTCATGCATTCTGTGCATTGGCACTTAGAGATATGTTGAGCTTATTACTTTACATTGTTTAGAATTGCATTTACTTTATTTCTTGAGCTGAATACTTGAATGGAAAGCATGCCTACTTTACTGCACCGTTTAATTTTGTTTATCTGTTGAGATTTAGTCTGTCACTACCTATCAGTCCATAGTTTGCACTTGTTACTTACTGAGTTGGTTTACTCACGTTACCCCCTGTACCTTGGCTGAAGATCCAGGTATCTCATGCCACGGTAGCGGCTGTTGACTATTCCAGTCGTGGACTTCCATCGGAGATAGTGAGGTAGCTGCTTGGCGATTGCAGTCCTGCCTTTCTCCTCCCTTATCTCGTTTTTTGTGTATTTTGGCTATTCTCAGACTATGTTAGTCTTGCTAAATTTTAGAATAGTTGTAGTATTTTCTCATGACTTAGTGACACCCGATGTCAGGCTTTTATTTTCCGCTTTTTTGGTTTTGAGTTTATCTCTTTTACTAAATTGCAGTTTTAAAAAGGCTATTTGTGAACAACTATTTTTTGCTATAAATATTAAGGTTATATCTAATCTTAATATGTTAAATTTTTATCTT
>ML335670.1:0-49246 GCA_005239505.1 Nicotiana paniculata | reverse complement strand
ATATATATATATACCTTTTTTGTTAATGTTGTACTCATACTATACTCTGCACTTCTTGTGCAGATTTTGGTGCCAGCCCGAGTTGATCGTGAGGTTAACAGCTAGACTTGCTCGACCGGAGACCCAAGGAAGATCTGTTGGCGTCCGATGACCCTGGAGTCTCTTCCTAGTCACATTATTTTAATGTTTCTTTTCTTTCAGAATAGTGTATTTCCTTTTAGACTCTGCTTGTAGTAAATCATAGTAGCTCGTGAGTTGTGATTCCAGATCCTAAATGTTTCAGGAATTATGAGTTTTATATTATTCCGCATTCATTTTACTTATGTTTTAGCTTAATTGACTTTATTTAATGAATTGAATAAGAATTGGCTTGATAATTCTCTAACGTTGGCTTGCCTAGTAAGTGAAATGTTAGGCCGAGTCGTGACAAGTTGGTATCAGAGGACTAGGTTGCCTAGGTCTCACAATTCATGAGCAGGCTTAGTAGAGTCTGAAGAATCGGTATGGAGACGTCTATACTTATCTTCCAGAGGATATGAAGTTTAGGAACAAATTTCACTTCTATTCTTCTCTATCATGCAATTTTTTTCTCGTAATGCTAATTGAACTCTTCTACTCTTATTCTCTCACAGATGGTGAGAACCCGTACCGCATCTTCAGTTGAGCAGCAGCCAGACCCCCAGTGGAAGCTCCTACGAAGGGCAGGGGTCGAGGTCGAGGTCGTGCCAGAGGCTGAGGCAGGGCTCAGCTCAGAGCCCGAGCAGCAGCATCAGCAGTGGAGCCTCAGGTAGAGTTTGACGAGGAGGTTCCAGCCCAGACTGTTCCTGACAGGATGGCTTAGGTTCCGGAGGGGTTCATTGCCACCCCAGTGCTTCAGGACGCCTTGGTCTATTTGGTGGGCCTTATGGAGAGTGTGGACCATACTGGTGCATTTCCCATGGCACCAGTCGTCTATCAAGATAGAGGAGGAGCACAGAATCCTTCTACCCACACTCCGGATCAGATGGCTCCCCAGTATCAGACTCCAGCAGCTCAGCCAGTCGGAGTAGTTCAGCCGGTTTTTGCGGCACAGGCCGGTGATGGTTCAACTATGCCTTCTGAGGCTTTATGAATATTGTACAGGTTTACTAAGCTCTTTCTAGTTCACTTCAGTGGTGCATCTTCATAGGAACCCCAGGAGTATCTTGACAATTGGCATGAGGTGCTATGGAACATGGGTATAGTGGAGACCAATAGGGTCGATTTTGCTGCATTTCAGATGTCAGGTTCCGCCAAGAAATGGTGGAGAGATTATTTGTTGACCAGACCAGATGGATCACCTTCTCTTACTTAGGACCAGTTCTCTGAGCTCTTCCTAGAGAAGTTCCTCCCTATCACATTGAGACAGGAGCATCGTCGTCAGTTCGAGCTTCTCAAGTAGGGCAGTTGATTGTTACTCAGTATGAGACCCGTTTTGTGAATTTTTCCCGTCATGATCTTCTTCTACTTCCTACCGAGAGAGAGAGGGGGTAAGGAGTTTTATTGAGGGACTTGCTCAGCCTATCATATTGCAGATAGCTAAGGAGACTAGGAGTGAGATTTCTTTTCACGCAACTACCAATGTCGCTAGGCGAGTCGAGATGGTTCTTGCTTAGGGAGGTCAGGGGTATGACAAGAGACCTCGTCACTTTGGTGGGTTTTGTGTTTCTTCGTCTGGAGGCAGGGGTACTTTTGGTAGAGGCCATCATCCCAGGCCATTTCATTCAGTGCTTCAGGGGTCCCATAGTGCTTTAGGGAGTCGTGGTCCTTATGTGCCTCATTTTGTGCAGCCAGCCTACAGTGCACCAACAGCACCTATCAGTGCACCTCATATTCAGAGTTATTACCGTGGTTATCCGAACCGTTCAAGTCAGTCTCAGTTTCTGCAGCCACAGCACCAGGATAGATGTTTCGGCTGTGGTGGTTATGGACATATCAGGAGGACTTGTCCGAGATTATTGGGCGTCACGTCACAACATTAGGGTTCTCGTGCCATGGTCTCGGCACCAGGCGTCTCACTGCCTGCTCAGCCAGCTAAAGGTAGGGATCAGGTAGCTAGAGGTGGCGGTCAGGTCATTGGAGGTGGAGGTCAGGCCGCTAGAGGTGAAGGCTAGACAGCTAGGGTCTTCTTAGAGATGTAGTTCAGAGTGGTGGGGCCCAACGTTGATTCTATGCTTTTCTAGCCAGGCTTGAGGCTGAGTCTTCTGACTTGTTATCACAGGTACTGTTTCAGTTTGTAGTAGAGATGCTTCAGTTCTATTTGATCTGGGATCTACTTACTCCTATGTGTCATCCTATTTTGCTTTATATTTCGTTGTGCCTCGTGATTATTTGAGTGCTCCTGTGTATGTGACCACACCTGTGGGAGATGCTATCGTTGTAGACTGTATTTATTGTTCGTGTGTGGTCACTATTGGGAGTCTTGGGACTAGTGTAGATCTTCTACTTCTCGATATAGTTGATTTTGATGTTATATTGGTTATGGAATGGTTGTCACCTTATCACGCTATATTGAAATGTCATGCTAAGACAATGATCGTGTCCTTGCTGTGGTTGCCTCGATTAGAGTGGTGAGGGACTCCTAGCCTTTCTACCAGCAGAGTTATCTATTATATGATGGCTCGGCGTATGATCGAGAAGGGGTGTCTAGCTTATTTGGCTTATGTCCACGATATTAGTGGAGAGGTTCCTTCCATGGATTCAGTACCAGTTGTTCGTGAGTTTTCAGAGGTATTTCCGCAGACATGCTAGGGATGTCACCCGACAGGGATATTGATTTTTGTATTGATTTGGCTTCGGGCACTCAGCCTATTTCAATTTTGCCATACCGTATGACCCTGTCAGAGTTAAAAGAATTGAAGAAGCAGTTGTAGGATTTGATTGATAAGCTCTTCATTAGACCTAGTGTCTCGCCCTGGGGTGCACCTATGTTATTCGTGAAGAAGAAGTATGGATCAATGAAGATGTGCATAGATTATCAGCAGTTGAACAAAGTTTCCATCAAGTACAAGTATCCATTGCCGAGGATTGATGAATTATTTGATCAGCTTTAGGGTGCCAAGGTGTTTTCGAAGATTGATTTGAGATCTGGCTCCCATAAGTTGAGGATTAGGGCATCTAATGTCTCTAAGACAGCTTTTCGGACTTGGTACGGGCATTATGAGTTTCTAGTCATGTCCTTTGGGTTGACAAATGCCCCCAACAACTTTTATGGATTTGATGAACTGAGTGTTCAAGCCTTATTTGAACTCCTTTGTGATCTTGTTTATTGATGATATCTTGTTCTACTCCCGCAGTCGAGAGGAGCACGAGCAGCATCTTAGGATTGTATTTCAGACTCTGAGAGACAGCTTGTTATATGCTAAGCTTTCAAAGTGCGAGTTTTGGTTGGATTCAGCCATTTTCTTGGGGCACGTTGTATCAGCAGAGGGCATTCAGGTAGATCCTAAGAAGATCGAGGTAGTTCAGAACTGGCCTACACCCACTTCGACCACAGAGATTAGGAGTTTCTTGGATTTGGCGGGCTATTGTCGTCGCTTTGTGTAGGGGTTTCATCTATAGCATCCCTGTTGATCAGGTTGACCTTGAAGTTTGTCCCGTTCAGATGGTCAGACGAGTGTGAGATGAACTTTCAGAATCTCAAGAATGCTTTAACTACGGTGCCGGTGTTTGTGTTGCCCACAGGTTCAAGATCGTATACATTATATTGTGATGCATCCATGTTGGGCTCAGTGCAGTATTGATGCAGGAGGGCTGGGTTATTGCATATGTGTCGCAGCAATTGAAGGTTCATGAGAAGAATTACCCTATCCAGGACTTAGAGTTGGCAGCCATTGTTCATGCACTGAAGATTTGGAGGCACTATCCTTACAGCGTGTCATGTGAGGTTTTCACGGATCATCGGAGCCTTCAGTATTTGTTCAAGAAAAAGGATCTCAATTTGAGGCAGAGGAGGTGGTTGGATCTATTGAAAGACTATGATATCACCATTTTGTACCACCCCAGGAAGGCCAATGTAGTGGCCGACTCCGTGAGTATAAAGAAAGCGAGTAAGGGCAGCCTTGCGTACATTCTAGTCGGTAAAAGGCCGCTTGCATCAGATGTTTAGACGTTGGCCAAACGGTTTGTGAGGTTGGATATTTCGGAGCCCAGTCGTGTTCTAGCTTGTACAGCCGCTCGGTCTTCTTTGTTTGAGCGCATCAGAGATCGAAAGTATGACGACCCTCATTTGTTGGTCCTTAGGGACATAGTGCAGCACGGTGGTGCCAAGCATGTTACAGTTAGGGATGACGGAGTCTTGAGCATCCAGGGTCATTTTTGTGTATCTTATGTGGATGGAATTCGTGAGTTGATTCTTGAGGAGGTCCACAGTTCCCGGTATACTATTCATCTAGGCACCGCCAAGATGTATCAGGATTTGCGTCAGCATTATTGGTGGAGGAGGATGAAGAAGGATATAGTTGTTTATGTAGCTCGGTGTCTAAATTGTAAGCAAGTAAAGTAAGAGCATCAAAGACCAGGTGATTTGCTTCAGAAGATATAGATTCCTTAGTGGAAGTGGAGCATATCACTATGGATTTCATTGTTGGACTCCCATGGACTCAGAGGAAGTTTGATGCATTTTGGGTCATTGTGGACAGACTGACCAAGTCAGCTCATTTCATTCCGGTGGCAGTTACCTATTCTTCAGAGCGGTTAGCTGAGATATACATCCACGAGATCGTCCGTCTTCACAATGTGCCCGTGTCTATGATTTCCGATCAAGGTACACAGTTCACCTCGCACTTCTGGAGGGTAGTACATAGTGAGTTGGGCATGCGGGTTGAGTTGAGCACAACGTTTCATCCTCAGACAGACAGACAGTCCGAGCGCACTATTCATATATTGGAGGATATGCTCTGTGCTGTTTTATAGACTTCCGAGGATCGTGGGATCAGTTCTTTCCCCTTGCAGAGTTTTCCTACTACAACAGCTACCAGTCGAGCATTCAGATGGCTCCCTATGAAGCATTATACGGTAGGGGGTTTCGGTCGTCAGTTGGTTGGTTTGAGCCGGGGGAGGCTCGATTGTTGGGTACAGATTTGGTACAGGATGCCTTTGATAAGGTTAGGATTATTCAGGATCGACTTCGCACAACTCAGTCCAAGAAGAAGAGTTATACCAACCGTATAGTTTGTGATGTTGCATTCATGGTCGGGGAGAGAGTGTTGCTCCAGGTATGACTCATGAAGGGTGCGATGAGGTCCAGAAAGAAGGGAAAGTTGAGCCCTAGATACATCGGAACCTTTGAGATTCTGGGGAGAGTGAGCTAAGTGGCGTACATGATAGCATTTCCACCTAGATTAGCAGTTGTTCATCCGGTATTCCGTCCCGTGTGTTAGATTTCAGATTTGTCCAGTTGGACAAGAATTTGACTTACGACGAGGAGCCAGTGGCTATTTTAGCCCGACAGGTTCGACAACTGAGGTCTAAGAGTTACCCTTCAGTTCGAGTGCAGTGGAGAGGTCAGCCCATCGAGGAAGCCACTTGGGAGTTCGAGTCGGACATGTGGAGTAAATATCCCCACCTTTTCACCAGTTCAGGTACTTTTATATGTTTGTTCGAGGACGAACGGTTATTTTAGAGGTGGAGAATGTGATGACCTGAGAGGTCACTTTATATTTTAGAACATAATTCTGTGTTTTGAGGTCTCAAATACCTCATTTTAGCCTTCCTCAATTTGCGCAGTCCGGGGGTCTTTCCGAAAAGCTTTTATATTAAAAACTGAGAAAAATATAAAATTTTGCCTTAAAATCCACTTGAGTTGACTTCGGCCAATGTTTTGAGCAAACAGACCCGAATTTGTGTTTTGACGGTCCTGGTGGGTCCGTATCGTGATTTGGGACTTGGGCAATCGAATTCGGAAGTCCCTAGCCCGAGTTATCGCATTTTACAGAAACTTGAAAGTCCAAGGCTTAATGAACTTGAAATGTTTGACCGATGTTTGACTTTTGGATATCAGGTCCTTATGTTGGTTCCGGAGCTCGGTATAGGTCCAATAGTACATTTACGACTTGTCTGACAAATTTGATGAGAAACGGAGTTGATTTGATGTGACTCAGACGTCCGGTTGTGAAAATAGAAGTTTAAAAGTTTTCTTGAAAATTTAATTTTATTTGGTGATCAAATCGTAGTTCTAGGTATGATTTTGGCGATTTGATCGCGCGAGCAAGTTTGTATGATATTTTTAGACTTTTGTGCATAGTTGGTTTAGAGCCCCGAGGGCTCAGGGTGAGTTTCAGATATGCTAAGGAGTGAAATTGACTTAGGAAATGTTGTTGGTGTTTCAGTTCTGGTGCAGGCCTCTGATCTCGCATTTGTGAGATCAAGGCTTCGCATTTGCGACCTCTGATGGGTTCACATTTGCGAGCTACTCATCACATTTGTGAAGAGTAGCTGGGCCATATGATGTTCTCATTTGCGAAGGGGGTCTGGTAGGGGCAGTGATTGCAAATGCGATCAATTGATCGCAATTGCAAAAAGACAGTGTTTGCATTTGCGAATTTCTCATCGCAAATGTGATGAATGCAGAGATGCGATGTATTCGCAATTGCGATGGCTTCTTCGCATTTGCGAGGTTCCCCAGGTCACAAATACGACATCTGCAGCTGGTCAAAACTTGATTTAGACGGGATTTTTGGATCATTCTTAAGATTTTCAAAACCTAGAACCCTAGAGGCGATTTTTCCAAGACCATTTCTTCTCCAAATCATTTGTAAGTGATTCTAATTTATTTCCTTTCAATATTTCTTTACATTTCACAGGTTTTTAACCTAAAATCTAGTGTTTTCATGGTGGAAATTGGACGGTTTTGAGTAGAAATTATGGATTTGGTAAATTGGGGATTTAGACCTCAAATTGATGTCGGATTCAAAACCAAATTACATTATCGGGCACGGGAGTGAATGGGTAATCGGGTTTTGGTCTGAACTTCGGTATTTGACTAGGCAAGCCCGGGGGTTGACTTTTGTTGACTTTTATAAAAATGGCCTAAATTGCATTATTTGCAATCGTGGGTAGTTCCTAAGGCTAAATTTGAATCGTTTGGTTGTAATTTGGTAAATTCTATTGGTTCGGAGGCTTGTTGGAGAGGCAAAACTGTGGTTGAGCATTGAGTGGTATTTGGAGCAAGGTAAGTGTTGTGTCTAACCTTGACTTGAGGGAATTAGGAACCTTCGGATTATGTGCTATGTGAATTTCATGTGATCGGCGTATATACAAGGTGACGAGTGCTTATACGCCGCCGAATTATTTGTTTTCCCGCTTTTCTTAAATTATCTTTTTCCCTATCTTAATTGTTGTAGCACTAAATGTCTTCCCATGCCCAATTGCTACCTGTTAGTCATTGTTTCATCCTGTCTATGATATTAGATCTTTTATAGTTTCATGGTCTCCTACTAATTGCTCAAGTTGATTTATTTGCAGCTTCTAGTTGTAAATTCTGGATTGGTCTCGTTGTGTAGTATTACTTATGTGGATTATCATGTTGTACAAGGTTTCCTATTTGTTTTAGTTTGGTGTTTAGGGATTATAAAGACTTTTCCATGATTTGAATTGTGAGTTTACAGTGCATATTGAGTACTTGAGATTGTGATATGGTGGGATCGGGTTGCACGCCGGAACAGCTGAAATAAGGGTGGTATGATGAGGTAGAATAAGGGTGAATCTACATTGTACGGTGGGAAGGGGTTGCAAGCCGTAACATGTGTAATAAGGATGGATTATTTTGGTGGAATAAGGGTGAACTATGATTCTGATATTGTGATATGGTGGGATAGGATACATATATATACACACACACACTCTTTGTTGTTAATGTTGTTACGAGGAAATAAGAGAGGATTATAGGACGTACGGTGGGACAGGGTTGCGCGCGGCAACAACCTGTGTGTTTATATTCCTCTAAGCTATTATAGTTTTTACGGTATTTCCTTTTGCACTTAAGTATTGGTAAATTCTGAACGTCGCTGACTTATTCCTGAGGTTGTAGCTATTACTTTCAATTGACTGATTTACTTCGTTCTGTATTTCTTTTTTCTATTATTTATATTTCATACAGGTTGTAGTGTGAGTGACCCGCCTTAGCCTCTTCACAACTTCGTCGAGGTTAGGCTCGGCATTTACATAGTACATGGGTTCGGTTGTACTCATACTACACTCTGTAGTTTTTGTGCAGATTTTGGTGTCGGTGCGAGCTGATCGTGAGGTTAGCAGCTGGACTTGCTCGACAGGAGACCCAAGGTAGATTAGCATCTCTTCCTAGTCACATTATTTTACTGTTTCTTTTCTTTCAGAACAGTGTATTTCCTTTCAGACTCTGCTTGTAGTAAATCATAATAGCTCGTGAATTGTGGTCAAAATCCTAAATGTTTCAGGAATTATGAGTTTTATATTATTTTGCATTCGTTTAACTTCTGTTGTAGCTAATTGACTTTATTTACTGAATTGAATAAGAATTGGCTTGATAATTCTCTAACGTTGGCTTTCCTAGCAAGTGAAATGTTAGGCGCCATCGCGGTCCCGAAGGTGAGAATTTCGGGTCGTGACAAACATGCGGAAAGTTCCAGCAAATATACTGGAGATTGGAGCACCAGTGTATGAACTTCTATCATATTATGCTGGACCGGTATATTATCCTGAAGCTCCAGTATATTATGCGGGACGTCCAGTATGTTATACTGTTATACTGGAGTTCCAGTATATTATGCTGGAGTATTTTTTGAATTTTGAACAGTATTTTCGTTCAGATTTATCTTTACATAAAAAGTGACTAAATTTCGATTACTTTTGAATCTGTGGCTATTTTTGAATGATCACTTGTAAATCTGGCTATTTTTTAATTCCTCCCAATAATAGAGCCATAACCTTAACCCATCCGACATAATGGCATGCTTTTATAGCTGCATAAATCTCACCACATGTTTGAGATTATAAGTTTTAATTTTCTTTTTCTTTTTGAAACTCTCTAATTTAGTCAAAGATCGCCACAAAAATTAAAACGAAGGAAGTACTATATATATAGTGAGGAAATATATGGAAGAGACATTTTCACATATGAAGAAACTTATGTCTACAATATCAAATAAACCATCATGCAAATGTTATTAGGCTACACCATACAACACTGGGTATGACTTTGACGTTTTCTTAAATTTTAATATCGTCAATTGTTGACAGGAGATTTGGTAATACCTATCTGTATATTAATAACTACAAAATTAGTACATACAGAAAGGATGTCAGGCTTTGACAGGAAAAGGAACCATTTCTTTATACATGAAATTAAAAGGAATTCATTAAGATTACATATCAAGCTTGTCTTAGGCAAGATACGTATATATGAAAGTGTGCGGATTTCGAGAGCCAAAACGAATGTTTATTTGATTGCGATTCTTTTATATGTCTTTTAAATATTTTAAATTATTGATTATTATGATTTAAAGTACTTTTTACGTAGTTTTCAAATATATAAATTTTTATCTCAAAATTTTTAAAGATTCCACACCCAAATTTATGGTCAAAATTAAAAAAAATTGAGTCTCAATAAACCACAAGTGCCACATAAATTGAGACAAAGGGAGTACTATACAACTCACGCAATCTTGTTAAATTAATTTTCTAATTATTCAAGATATCAAGACTATAGTGGTTTTGAAAGAGACAAGAGAGAGAACAAATAACTAAAATTATTTAAGGCATGGAAATTACAAGTGGTGACTAAAGCTGACATGTTATTATGTAAAACTTGTTTGCAACATGGAATACCTTTAGTCAATTTTACCTCCAATTTATCACAATCAAAACTGACATTAGTCAACATGCCTGACAGACCATGAAAGATTACGAATTTTTTCTGTCCAAATCAAGACTTATTGGTTGCTTACTTGCTTGGGTAGAATCTTTAGCTTTGTTTACTAATCAAATAACAAGGTAATATCGAATAGTTTGTGTGATGCATATATGGAATCCTTTCCCAGACAATCCGAGATTTCGGATATGTAAATAGAAATTTTTTTGGTAAGAAGCATTTTTTGCATTCGCCCCTTCGGTAGTCTTTTGTGCGAGTCTTGTTCCTGCGCTTTGTGACCTCAACGAGATTTCAGTACACCTTCCGCTTGCTGAAATAGCGCAATTGCATCGGGAGACTTAAGTTTCTTTAATGAGTCATACGCAATGTGACTCTGAAGTAATTGGGCCACTGAATTTTGAATACCGAATAACTAAACCCGAAAAACGTACTACCAAAATTGAGTAGGGTGGCGATGTGAGAAATGAACATTGGGCATAGTTCAACCCAAAAAAACTAACTCATGAGCTGAAAATTGTTCAAACTTATATAGGGAGACCAATGCCATATCCCTTAACCAATACGGGACAACTTAACACTCGCTCACGCTCATGCCTGCCAAATAGAGCATGAATAACAAAATATGTTGGCTCAACAGTAGATTAACTAATAATTGAGATGAGTCTGGATCTGACACTAAGTGAAAAAAATAAAATTTGAATCTGACTTAACTTTAAAAATTAATTCGTAAAATAAATTGCTCGAGACCATATGAGGAGAATAGGGGAGAGTTGTGTTGAGCTCCCCTACATCATATCTAAAATATTGTAGGAATGTCTCTTAGTTCTTATCAGTTCATGTTTTACGAGACAACTAGTTAATCAAGATTAGGATTGTCAATACTCAATGTATTGGGTATCCCAAAAGCCAAGCAAGATTTCATGAATTCAACTATGATAACCAATAAGGTACAATTTCTAACCTATCTTTTACAATAGTTTACTATCATTGGATTTGATCTTTTCCAACAATCTCTTGACATTAATTAACCTTATTGATAAATAATGATAGTAAATAAACATCATGCATACATTGTACCAAATCAAAAGAACATCTTAACACTAAAAGGTCCAACAAGGTGAATAAAAAAAAATGAGAAAAATTTGCAAAGATTTGTTCCTTTCTTTTACCTTATGGGGAAAATCTTTGGTTTTTGTTCCCTCTTTTTCTTCTTTTATAAAGTTGAACACTGTTCAATAACAGTATTTGGATAATCTAAAGTACTTATTTACCAAAAACAAACAAACAAACATAATTAAAGAAAACCATTGTTGAATACTTTAATTTCTGATTCATATATATGTACCCCAATTGAGATGTTTTCTTACTGATAAATCATAAATCCTCCCATTAATTAATGGAACTTTTAAAACATGAGGCCATTGATATATTTTTCCATTTTTTTTAATGGAAAGTCAATTCCCTTCAATTACACTTTTTGCTTCTTTTTTTTTTTTTTTTTGGTTGAAAGAAACTACTACAACAATTATGCATTAATCCCAAAAGTTTAGGTCGGTTGTATAAATCTTTACTGTCCATGTTGCTCCAACTAAGCTCGTCTCAGTCCAATACTACCGAACTTCAATGAGCTGCTCAAATTGATTTTGTGCAACTTTACAAATCCAAACCAAAGGGTGCTCTATTTTTTGAAAACTATTAGCTATGTATCATACCATATATCTTCAATCCATGCATCCGACCCCAAGGTAGTACATATCCTATAAAAACTGTCACAATCATTAATAGAAAGATTATAATTCCGAGACACCGAACAAATTCCCTAGGAAGTAGTAGTAGTAGTAGTAGATCAAAGGGAAAGTCTGAGCTCCAAATCTAACTCTTGACAGCCATTTGATTCAGAATTCTGACTACTCGAACCAATAGAGTCACTTCTGTCTTTCTTCCTCCTCCTTTCCATTGAATCCTATTAAATTACCAACCCAAAAATTTGTAATTAGTTTATTATTTTATTAACATAAACTAATTGCAAATTATGCTACATAGTAAAATGGAATTAGTAATGTAGCAAAATACCTCTACTTGCACATTATGGAGATGTCTAGTCATATTAGGGTGAGCATAATGTTGAGGTTCATAAACTGTGCCAGGATGCCAAGTACTGAATTTAATCACAAAAGGAAGAATCATCAGAGCCAAGTACATTGAACAACAACAACATATCCTGTGTAATCCCACAAATGAAATCCGGAAAGGATAGAGAGTATACAGCTTTACTTCTACTTTGTGCAGGTAGACGTCTTTGGTAGCTAATAAAAATAACAAAATTATAATTTGATGAAAGTAAATGGGGAGAATAGTTAAAGAAGTTTTACTTTTATATATACGTACAAATGGACAACGATAAAAAACTTTTACGCTATCATGTCACATAGAACGTGAACTAGTAATTTAGAAAATAAGGCAGATCAGTTGTCACAACAAAAGAGCAGCTCGGTGCACAAAATATTCCGTTTTCACGCAAGGTCTAGAGAATGTTAAGGAAATTGATAGTGCAAAAATTCTTTATATTATTGGTGTATGTAATTTAAATCGATTATAATGAAAGGAGGAAGTACCTTGCTATAGAAGTAGGCTGAGAATCTCCATATCTAATATTTGCTCCTTCAATGCCACTCAACCCCATCTGAAATTGTAGAAATTGTTACAGCAGATCGAACTCAAGTGGGAAAAAATGAAAAGTCAATCACAAGAAAACAAATACTATCAAAATACCCAAAGAAATTAAGAAGGAAATTGAAAAATGAAAGTGAAAGTGCACAAATGTTCTCTCGATTTCAGATACATATCTAGTCATGTAAAAATGAATACACAAACTAGAATTCTCTTTCAAAAGTTACTCTTAAAGAACTTATATATTCCTATAGGTCACGTGTTCGAGCCGTGAAAGCAGCCACTAATGTTTGCATTAGGGTAAGCTATCTACATCACATCTCTTTTCGGGATGTGACCCTTCCCCGAACCCTGCGTGAACACAGAATACCTTGTGCACGGGGCTGCCTTTTTGACTATGGACAAATTTGCAAGAAGCAAGACCTCCTCAGGTCCAAAGGGTTTCCAAAGGAAAAAAGAAACAAAATAGGAGAAACTCATTCTTAATCTCTCTTCTGGGAAAGGGAAAGTTGACAAAGGTCACTTCAGACTATCACATTAAGAATTAAAATGGATTTTCTCAGTTACACAAAGAAATCAAGACTATTTTTCTTTAATAGAACAACCATAATGGAAGAAAAAAAAGGGTAAAAAAAGAACAAGAAATCATCTCTACTCATCTCCACAAGCAGTACAGGCAACTCAAAGTTTGAAAGAACATACATATTTATGTTTTGGAACACCTTCCCATATTAATGGAATAGTAATGACAAGGAAAAACTATAAAATTTCCAGAAAAATAATTCATATCCAATACTATATCTTATAACTACATACCATAATGCCTTGGTGGCCAGGAAAACCATAGGAAGGTGATGAAGAAGACGAGTATGAAAATGATGGAGATGATGAATATGTTGTTTGTAGTCTCATTTCCTCCTGCATATATACAAATTCAAAAAGAAAAAAAATTATCAAAACCCTGAAAATTTTCCGATGGTCAAGAATAAGAGAGTGGATTCTGAAATGTATAAATTTAACTCCGTAGATATGTTACAACAACAACGACAAATCCAGTATAATCCCACAAGTGGTGGGGTTTGGGAATATAGCGTAAACGCAGAACTTACCCCTACCTCACAAAGATAGAAAATTGTTTTCGATAGCCATCTGGCTTAAGAAAACCGTAGTCACAACAGTGTTGAAACTCCATATATATATTATTTTTAATATAAAGTGTGAATCCTACAAGACTGGATTCTGTCGAAGTCGTGAACTCTCATGGTTAGATCTGCCACTGAAAATGATCATAGAAATAGAAATGAAAAGAGAGACAAACCTGTGTGAGATTGGTGGTATAAGGGTTATTGTGAAGAGAAGAAGGAAGATTATAATTAGAACAACCCATTTCATTATGTAATCTAATTTTCTCCAATTGAGCAACACCAAGTCCTCTTTGTGGTTGCTTGTTTTGCTTCTCTGAATTATTTTTCTTGCTTTTTCTTGATGATCCTGATGAAGATGATGATCTTTCATTTCCCAAATAATTTGGCTCACCAAAATAATTACTGCCCATCTCTCTTTTTCTCAACAAAAAGAAGAAGAAAAAAACTTGAGAAGAAGAAGAAGTAAGAATTAAAGACCGAGGAAGAATCAAGAATTGAGATGATTTTGCTCAAAAATTTTGTAGCATTATAAGGCTAAAATCAGTAGGTTAAAGAGAGAGAGATCTTCAAATATTAAAGGGGTTGGTTTTTTTTAAGCTGTCAATAATTGCATAGCTGGATCAGATTGCATTTAGATTTATGGAGATTGATTTGATTTATCCTTATATTAATTGGATTTTATGCTCTTACTTTTTGCTTGCTTGCTAGCTCATTTTTTGTGAACTTCTATAAAAATTGCCTCTATTATTTATTTGTCTTAGTCATGGACTTGGATGAAGACTTGATAGTGATTGTCCTTCTGATTTCATTAACTCATTAAATTATGCAATTATTCCAAATCATATCTTCCCTACGCGCTTCACTCCCACGTTCTCTCCCCCACTTCTTCTAAATATTTACCCGAGTATTTATACCAAACCAATAAATTCATGATACATGTTTTCACAAATATGGTTATCACTAAATTATAGTTAATTAATTCATATTTTCACCTTAATTTCTCATAACTATGGTAAATTATTACTCCTTCCGGACCACAATAAGTGATTTTTGGCTTTTTTTTCTTTTGTCCAAAATAAGTGATTTTTCCAGATTTTAAGAATGAATTATTTATTTTTTCCTACATTGCCCTTGGAGTAGATAATGTTGGAATATGTGTTAGGAGTGTTCATGTGAAGAGATAGTAAATGTTAATATGGTTAATTTCATCGTGAATTTTTTAATATGTGCGAAAACAACCAAAAAATTACTTCTTTTGGACCGGAATGAGTATGATTTGGTGTAAACACCTGGTGTAGGTAAACTTTAACCCTCCTCCCCTCTCCCTTCTTTCGGTAAAAATTCACACGCACCAGGTATTTTCACCGAAGCGATGAATAGATGACACGTGTCTTCACAAACAGTTGAGGTATTTAATAAAATCTGCCTATTTCACCCCAGAAAATTGTCTTACACAGACATGGTCATTATTATAGTTGATTAACACACGTTCTCATATTAGTATATCACTTAACTATGGTAAACTTTAAGTAAATTAGTATAGTTTGTTATAAATACCTTATGTGAATAAGTTTTTACCCCCTTCTTTCCTTTTACCATTTGTAAATTCTTTTCATTTTTTTAACCTTTTCTTTGTTTGTCTTTTCTTTTTCTTTAAAGAAATATTACTCTATTTATTGAATATCCACTAATGACGAATTAAACAAGGAATTTTAACAAGAAGATTAAAAAAGAAGAAGTAAAAATGCTCACTTAGGATCGAATCGATCTAAAGTAATTATTGAGCCACCTTTTCTGTTAAACTAAAAGTTTCCCTTAGACATTTCAAGAGATCGAACACAAAAGGCAGCCCGGTACACTAAGTTTTCGCTATGCGCCGGATTACAAGGGTCTATTATATATGCAGCCTTATTATGCATTTTTACAAAAGATTATTTTCACGGCTTGAATCCGTGACCTCCAGGTCACATCGCAGCAACTTTACCAGTTACGCCAAGCAGATTGAACACAATGATTCATATATAGACAAAGGATATTCGATTGAATCCCTTTCATGTAATGTAGCTCTGCCCTGATTCTACATTATTAGATTACTTAGTTAATAACAAGTTTCCTTTCACATCTAACCTAATCTTCTAGGTGACGATATATTCTCCTAATTAATAAACTTTAAATTTGCATAAAAGATTCTAAGTAGCGTGCTTAATACCCTAATAATTCAATTATAATATTTTCATAATTATGTGTTCTTGATAAAACTTGAGAGAAAATCTAGAGGAATTTAGTTGGTGGATCATTTAGGTGAGATACAATCAAGTTATAATGTTATTTAGTTTGTCAAATGATCATGTCTGATTCAGTGATTCTCATTACTCAAAATTTCCTTCCATCTATGTGGATTTTCGGTTCTGTTTTCAATGCAGTTGTCTACCAGATTTACAGCTTAAATATTTATTGGCAAATTTATTAAAATGGGGTAATTAATGAACATTATCAAAAGATCTAGAATCCTTATTAGCTGATTTTCAAAGAGATTTTCTTCATAGATAATTAAAGTGATCATGGGCGTAGGTAGAGCCGTCAATATGGGCTTGGCCCGTTAGGCTAGTCCAGTCCAGTACGTGATTTAGTAAGGTTGGGCTAGAATTTTTGGATCCCATTTAAGAATGAGGTTTTGAAGCCCGGCCCATGTAAGCTCGTGGCCCGTGAGGCTTGACTGAGACTCGGCCGGGCCGGGCCGAGCTGTGGGCCTAATAAAAATATTTATTTAAAATATAAAAAGTATACTGCCTCTAGCGATGGAAAGTCAGAATTGGATCTTTACTTGGGGCATTTGCATCTATACCCGCTTTTTTTGTCATGTTTTAACTTGTGCCCGCGTTGCAAAATAAATAGCAAGTGTACCGCTTTTTCGCATAATTTCAGCATACGGGGCTGAAGTAGCAAAGGCAATCACGCAAAACTTCAGCATTCTAGTAGACCGGTCTGAAGTAGCAATTGTGCTGAACCAAGTGTGCTGAAGTTTTTGTTTGCAATTGATGAACTTAAGCATAGTAGCTGAAGTTTTGTTCTCTATTTGCTGAAATTTTTGTTTAACTTGTACACGTCTTAACGCTAAGCTTTTATTTGTAATTGCTGAAGTATTTGCTTTTGTAACTGGCGAACTTCAGCTCTAGAGCTGAAGTTTTTGTTTTGTAACTGGCGAACTTCAGCTCCTAGAGCTGAAGTTCTTTTTTTTGTAACTGGCAAACTTCAGCTCTAGAGCTGAAGTTTTTGTTTTGTAACTGGCGAACTTCAGCTCTGATAAACATATTTATGGCAAGCATCCCATGAACTGAAGTTCCATAGCAGCACCAACAACAACAGAAGAAAGAAGAAGAAGAAGAAGAAGAAGGAGGAGGAGGAGAAGAAGAAGGAGGAGGAGGAGGAGGAGGAGGAGGAGGAGGAGAAAGGAGGCTGAAGTTATTTAAAAAGTGGGTACAAGTTAAAAGTTTTTAAAAAAATGGGTATAGGTTAAATGGGGCGACCAAATAGGGCGCCCGTGCAATTTTTACTCTTTACTTAGAGGAACCAAAACTTGATCTTGAGAAGTTTCAAGAGATAGATGTTCTCATGTATTGGAAGGACCATTCTAGAAAATATCACGATCTTTCAGTAATGGCGCATAATGCACTTAGTATTCCTATTATCATTGTAGCATCGGAATCAGCATTTAGCGTTAGTTGGCCTGTTCTGACAAAGTACAGAAGTTGCATTTATCATGAAAATGTCTAAACACTTGCTACTACTCGACTGCAAGTCCTTTCCCAAACTTATACTTGTAATATTTTTTTATGTGAATTTGAATATTATTAGTTTTTAAAATTTAATTATTCTTAATATTTCACTAATTAATATTGCATATGAATTGTAAATGTAGTTGAAAGTGAAGATGTTAAGACAACCTTGTCACAAGCGGATCCAAATATGTTTGATGAAGATGATGTGTTGGATATCCCAAAAGCGTCATGGACATTCTCATGAATAGTTCATTTTGAGTTCTGACTTTTAGTGAATGAAATATAGTCTTATCTTTTACTTTTTTAGTGTTTATGTGATATATTGGAACAGTATAAAAAATTATTAAGTTTTGCGAATCTTTTCAATAAGATATTATTAACTTTTAAATATTTATCTTTTTTTAGGTCAGAATGGGCCAGCCCGTGGGGGCCCGCGTCCCACATAGGGCTGGGGTGGGATAACCATTTTAAGGCCCATCAAAATGATGGGCTAGCCCAGTCCAGTCCAGCCCGTCAATTGCTAAAGCCCATATGGGCTGGGTTGGGCTAACCCGGCTCGGCCCATATTAACAGCTCTAGGTGTATGTATCAATTCTATAAGCAGTGTCGAAATTTATAAAAAAATAAAAATAACTTTATGAACAAGCCTGTGGGGGCCCGCGTCCCACATAGGGCTGGTGTGGGCGAACCATTTTAAGGCCCATCAAAATGATAGGCTAACCCAGTGCAGCCCGTCAATTGCTAAAGCCCATGTGGGCTGGGCTGGGATAACCCGGCTCGGCCCATGTTGACAGCTCTAGACGTATGCATCAATTTTATAAGCAGTGTCGAAATTTATAAAAATAAATAACTTTATGGACAAGAAATAGTCTTAGTCCATTCACATCGTGAGTCTTAATTTAGAAATGTTATTGAGTTCAATTCTACGTAATCATAATTTTTAACCATATAACACATAAGTCATAACCAACGCGTCAGGAGACAATATCTGTCAAGTAGTGTTATTTTTTTCTGCTTATTGATTTTTTTATGATATTAATACATATATTTAGTAAAAATAATTTACGAAGCGATTTAGTGTGACAGTGCTTTGTGGAACGTGCATCCGCCCCCGAAAGTGAGTATACATATAATTTTCTATAGTTAAGTCTAAAGTGATTAAGTAAGTTTATATTCACGAAACACATATATCGAGTGCGAACAAATTTTTTATTTAGAGAAAGAGTAGAGGTGATGGCACTGAAAACATGCATTAATTGGTTACCTATGATTAAGTAATAAAATTTTATGTGCAAATACATGTCATGCTTTTATTATAAGGTGCATGTAAGCTTTTATCGGATACATATGTTATATAGTCAAATTTTTCTATAACAATTTTATTTGTTTCGAATATGTTTGAATGTTATAGCGAAGTGCTGTTACAGAGAACATACATTATAACATAACATAAAAATTGTCCGAAAAAATTTAACTTTTATAGAAAAGTATCGATATATAGGAATGTTGTTATATAGGGTCTGACTGAATATATATATGTGCGTAAATATCGAGTGTGCTTAAATATTAAGTGTAAATAAATTTTTTGTAGGGAGAAGAATATGGCATGCAAACCATATCAAATCGAGCTGTTACACGCTATCAATTGTGGGTCATATATTATGAGTTGTTTTGAGGTGGAAAGAGAGAATCATCTCATTTGTTAAACAGACATGTGAACTCAAGCAATTACTAGAAAACAAACCATCAATTCCTTAAAAAGGATTTCATTTTGTTTATTTTCTAATTTAATTTTATATTTAGATGGTTTTCTCTTTCCAAACGATGTCAAATATTTAGGTTAATATGCATTACTACTTAATAATATTACCCCAGAGAAAAAGTAATAGGAAAAAAAAAACTAAGTCCAATTATTCCTCAGTTTCTTGATATTCGTATTCAACATTTCTACTATTTTGAACTTGTATTTCCCTATTATATTCTAAATATTTTTCTTGAGTTTGAATAATCAACATTAAATAATTGATATGTCTATATGTGCATAGGCTGAAGTCAATTGGGCATAATATTTAGTTTTCTTTTTAAGTTTTACTAGTCAAACTTGGATCCTAACTAATAATATAAACATACAGGTCTTCTATATAACTCATTTTCAAATGCGTATGGTTCTTGCCTCCACGCATAGTAATTTTAACATCAGCTATTAAAAATTCATTTTGTATTATAAAATGATAATTAATTAATCCACCTATGTTTTTTAATTTTTATTTTTTTTTATTTTTTATATTTTACGTTCAAGAAGAAGCCACGCCCTAACACCAAGAAAGATACTATTACTATATAGTTCAAAGATTATGACTGACTACGGGAAGCATAAATTCCCTAAAACCAAGAAAAACATTTTTTACTAAATTTTTAAAATGATCTTATTTTCCTTGGATTGACTTAGAAGACATGGATTGCCTTGGGTTACTTAAATGCCAAATTATAATGTACATCTTAATTAATATAAAAAATCACCAAACATGTGATGCTTATATCTAGAGAATGGACAAAGGTTGCTCAAGTAGTAAGCATCGGGGGTGTTCATAAAATCAGAAAAATCAAATCAAATCGAAAATTGAATCAAATCGACCGAAAAATGAAAATTTTTAGGTTTGGTTTGGTTTTGATTTTGAATTTTAAAAATCGATTAAATTTGGTTTAGTTTGGTTTAAGTTTTAATCAAAAAATAACTGGAAAAGAAAACGAACCAAACCGACTATAGAAGTAGCTATTAAATTTATTATTACACATAAATATATGTATATTTTTATATAAAGTTTTTAAAATTTTATGGTACGTATTAATCGTTTGTATTTTAGTCTAGTTCTTTGCTATTATAATAATCTAATTGTTTGCCTTTACATTCTAGTTTGATTGATAGTTTTCTTTTGCTAAGTATAAAAATTTATTTCATATTAAAAATAATTAATTTTCAATTGAGTGTTTAAATTATTCATCACTATTTGATTCAATTATCATCAATATATCTTGGTAAATGATAGACTTCTCAAAGAGCAATTGGTTTGATAGTGATACGTTAAAAATATAGTCGCCGAAATATGTGTTTCGTTGTGTATATCTCATATTTAAGAAAAACGCGATAAATAACCGAAAAAATCGAAAAACCAACAAAAACCGACTTAATTGGTTTGATTTGGTTCCAATATTTGAAAAATCGACTTATTTGATTTGATTTCTTTTTAGGAAAAAACCGATCCAAACCGAATCATGAACACCCTTAATAAGCACCCTCCATCTCTTTATAAGGCAGTAGGTTCGAGCTATGAAGGACGAAAAGTGGGAAACTCCTGGGAAAAAGTTTAAAAAATAATCTAGAGAATTGATATTTAAACATTGGAAATACAAACTTATATCGCATATTCACACATATTATCATTGCAAGTACCTTAGAATTAGGCTGGCTCACAACAATATAATGTATATATATATATAGGGAAGAAAACTCAATTGTTGATGGAATGGCTAAAAGTAATTTATTCAAGATAACAGAGTTATTCGATATTTTTATTGGTGAAAGGTTATAGGTACCCAATAAATTTAATTAAAGTGTAATATAAAATTGACTCAAACACCAGGTAACAAGAAAAAAATTTTGCATTGAAACCCCGCCCCCTTCTGTTTTTGGAAAAATATGTATTAGACCCTAAAGGGACAAAAATCAGTAAAAAGGTCCCTAATTGTATTTTGATGTCAAACAATTTCTAATAGTAATTGTTTTTGTTCGAAGAAAAGATATTGTAAAAACAATTTTTCTTTTTTTTCAAAAAAAAATTAAATATCATCAACATAATGTTGACAAACCTGACTATTTTCACCATAATTTGTTGAAAGCTAGATAACATCACAAATAAGAATGGTGTTTAATTAGGTCAAATAAAGGAAGGAGGATAATGCGTGCATTTTTTCTTCTAGAAGTTTGCTTTTACAGTCGGCCATCTCTATAACAACATTTTTATATAACAACACTTCACTATAAAAGTCAAGCTTTTCCGGAATCAATTTCCATGTTATATTATTATGTATGTTTTATATAACAGCACTTCATTATAACATCCAAAAATATTCGGAACAATCGAGGTTGTTATATAGAGGTTTGACTGTATATAAAAAAAAAAGGAAACATAAAAAAGAATATAGCTAGGTGATTTCCGTCTTCAGGTTGCTTCAATAAAGGTGCCCTTTTCCTTTTTCTCCAAAATCTTAATAGAATATTTTGTTAAAGCTTATTAAAAAGTGGATTAGCTTAGACATGTAGAGCCCAAAGTTTGTCTCCCTAAAGCATAATTAATAGCATTAGAGAATCACCTTTCTTTCATTCATAATCAAGATTAAAAAATGAGTTTAACTAATATTTAATCTGTCATGTCACTTTTATATACGTAGCAAGTAATTTGCCTAATTTCAAAATCGCAGATCCCATTTTTATGAAGGTCTGATAGTATAAAAACTTTTTATACGGTCTATGTATATAAGTTAAACTTAAAAAAAAATATGGTTATACTGAAGCCAAATTTAATATAGCGTAAGAGAATAATTATTATAAAGGTTCAATAAATACAGTAATTAATAAACAAATAATAAAGCGATTGTAGGAGGAAACAAGGGATTATGTTGATTAGGTGGCGATTTGATGTTGTTGTTAGTAGTAATGATTTGATTTGTATAGTAATTAAAAAATATTAAGTTGGAAAGAAATTAAAAAACAAAAGGCAAGAAATAATGGGAGAATATCTACTGTAGATTTGTGGGCACATGCAAAACTACAGGATACATTACTCTACACGATTTGCTAAACAAATCCCTAGGAAAAAAGAAAAATTATAAAAATAGAAGAAAAAATAATACCCAACACTTCCATATCAGTCCAACTAGACACCATATCAAGCATAATCTAATAAAATAATGAAACTCTATAGTTAATAATGTTGTTAAACTACAAAAGGGGACCTTTACCAAACCCTCCTATAAAGGTTGAGGGTCATTGTGTTCCTTCCTCTCTAGATTGTTATGTAACTATATATATATTATGTTCCCATTTTTATCAGTAAAATTTAAGACAGCAGCTTGTAAAGAAAAAAACCATTGGATTTAACTCGATACCAAAAGTTAGTTCATGATCACTGAGGATGTTGTTGGGTCTAACATGGTCCAAGATACTCTTAATATGGTAGGATATTATTCGCCTTGGTTCAAGTCGGTACGATTTTCTCCAAAAGGCCTCACACTATTAAAAGTATCTGGTTCCTTATAAGTAACTTCTTTTTATTTTCGACATTCCATATGGGACTTTGTTCACTTACACCTAGTGCTGGCAAAATGAGCCCATATTTTGTCGAACCTCCCATTCCGCCCATATCCGAATGGATTGGATGAGTGATATTTAAGTTGGGTAAAAATTTAGACTTTAATCCTTATTCAACCTGTAGAAATATGGGTATTCGTGGGTAAAATATGGGTTAACCTAGTGGGTTATCTTTCAACTTTTGCTCACTCAAAATACATGATAAGTATCATTTTTTTTTTAACAATAAATTTTATTCAACCAAGTGCATATATGTACATCTACTAGTCCTTTTGGACAATAGGACTAGTCCTCTATGGTTAATACCTATCTAAGTAGCATCTCAAACTATACAAAAAAGCTAAAAAAATTGCTACTTCTATATAGGAAAACAATTTAGACTCTCTAAAAAATTTTGCCATTTGTGATATTGTTGCCCTCTAGTATGAAGCTGGAGGATAATTTCTCTTACTTTATATGTACGGTCTTTTTTTCCTGTTGGAACCTTCGGCTATTTCGTTCATGCCAGACATGATAAACATTAGCAGCAAACAGCCATCTCACAATTTCTTGTCTTGCTATGCATCCCTATGTCCTTTTAGCCATCCAATTTAGTTCTTCATTTCATGTTTTTATTTGTCTAGGCTCTCATATTCATTGTATTAATGTGCAAAAGTTTCATCTTCTCTTGAGTTGCATAAAACATATTCCTTAGGAACATGAACCCCCCATCTTTCCAGTCGATCAATGATAGCCAATCGTTGTCGAACTGCAAGCCACAGTATGAACTGATGTCTTGGTATCAACTGTATTCCTATAGTAATGTGTTTCCAAAGAACCTTCTGATACTGTGTACATAGAGACATATATGCTTTCTTGATGCTGAAACCTTCTTGAGTAGCACATTGCTGAAGTTCTGCCTTATACCAGTTTCTGGCATCAAAAAATTTCCTCACAAGCTAGCACGCTTGTTTAGGTGTTTGCATAGTGACTAGGTCCCTGTTTTTTATATAGAATCCATGAATCCATAGTGACAGATATACTTTGTTGATGCCGAATCCTTCTTGAGTAGCACATTGGTGAAGTTCCGCTGTAAGATCCTTGTCCTTATACCAGTTTCTGGCGTCAAAAATTTTTCTCACAAGCCAACACACTTGTTTAGGTGTTTGCATAGTGACTAGGTCCCTCTTTTTTATATAGAATTCATGAATTCATAGGACCCAAAGAGACTCTTTTCTTGTGATCACTGCCCAAAGAAGCATACAGATTGTTGCTTTGTTCCATGTGTGAAAGTTGATGATGTTTAAACCTCCAGCTGACTTGGCTATGCATAGTTATCCCCATGACACTAGTGCCTTCCTCAATGTGTCACAGCTGCATGTCCAAAGAAATGTTCTGCAAATACTCGTTAGTAATTGAATTACTTTCTTTGGTAATAGGAAGACTTGAGCCCAATATGTTTGCATCTCAAACAACACGCTTTTGATCAGTTGCAATCTCCCATTGTATGATAGCAGCTTGGTAGTCTAGCACATGATCTTTGATGTCATTTTCTCTACCAAGGGAATACACTGCTATATAGTGAGTTTCCTAGAGGAGAGGGAAACACCAAGGTACTTAAAGGGCATCTCCAGTAAATTGCATTTCAGTCAAGATTTGTTCCTTCAAGATTGGCGAGACACCAGTGATATACAGAGAACTTTTGTCGAAATTTGTCGTGAGGTCAGAGATATCTGAGAAGTGATTGAATGCTTGGAGCAGCAGTTGGATTAATGTTCTATCAGTTCGACAACACATTATGAAATCATCCTCAAAGTATATATGCACCAACTTCATCTTCCCACACCTTGGATGTAGTTAAAGTCAGAGTTATGTTGTCGTTGCTTGAGGGTCATGTTCAAGTATTTCATAGCCAATACAAAAAGGTAAGAGACATAGGGTCCCCCTGCCTCATCCCTTTTTTTCACAAACTTAGGAGTAAGCCCTCCATTGATCAAGAGTGAGTAGCTCACTATAGTGACACATTCCATGATCCAATCCACAAATTTTCCAAACAAAGCCAAATTCCAATAGTACACTCTTTAGGAAACCCCACTCCACTGGATCATATGCTTTCCTTATGTCAATATTAATAAGGCATCTTGGTGATAATCCTTTCTGAGTATAGTCTTTCACCAACATGAGCCACTATAATATTGTCCAGTGTAGTCCTCTGTGCTATGAAAACTGATTGGTTATGGCCCTACCAAAGAATCCACTACTAGCTTCAACCTGGCAGTGAGAAGTTTTGCTATAATCTTGTACATGGTGGTACAGTAAACTATAGGTCTGTACTCTTTCACATATGTTGGATTACTGACCTTGGGTACTAATGTTATTGTAGTGCAGTTGATCTCTTTTAGTAGTTTCCCATTATCAAAAAACTGTAGGATAGCCTAAGTGACTTCCTCTCCTATTATTTCCCAATACTCTTTAAAGAATATCGTAGTGAATCCATCTATTCCAGGAGACTTGTCATTAGGTAGATCCCTCAGTGCCTGGAGCACTTCCATTATAGTTACAGGTTGAATAAGAGCTTGTTGTTGCTCTCTATTTAGACATGGTCCATCCTTGGCATAATAGGTGCTTAGGCATGGCGGCTCTTGAGCACTTGTTCCTAGCAGACTTTGGAAGAAATCTGTGAATTCTTTTTGCAACTGTGTAGGCTCTGTTAGTTGAACTCCCTGATCATTACATATTGAAATAATACTATTTCTCGCTTGTCTAGATTTGAGTTGAGCATGGAAGAACTTAGAGTTGGAATCCCCATGATTGATCCAGGTAGCTTTGGATTTTTTTCCAAGCACTCTTTCATGGATAGTAGACCATTTCTCTAGTTCCAGCAATATATTTGTCTCTGCTCAATTGAGGGTTATATAGATAATTTTCTAATTCACTTTGGATATGACTGAGCTTTGACTGTAACTCTTCTAGTTTATGATCTAGGGATGAGATTTCTCTATTCATGGTCTTAGTTTCTTGCTCAGTATGCTTCAGCTTCTTGCATACTTTGTACATAGTATGCCATGTGATATTAATATACCAAGCGTTTAGAGTGGCCTCTTTGAATGCTTCCTGATGTAGTAGCACATTTAGCTGTCTGAAAGGCTTGGGTAGTCTCTGTTTAGGAACAACGGTAGAGATTAGAATGGGTGAGTTATCTGAGCATCCCGAATACATATGACAAGCTTCCAGATTGCCATAATTGGTGAACTATTGAGCATTTCCAAACGCCCAGTCAATTAGGCTATACATTCTATCATCAGAGTCTTGTTTATTACTCCATGAAAACTGGCATCCCTTCCTTCTGATTTGGCCCAAGCCAACTTCATCTATACATTCCTGGAAATCTTGTGTTTCTGCTTGCTGGACAAGAGCCCCATTAAATCTATCATGGACTGACATAACAATATTGAAATCCCCAATTATCACGCATGGTTTTATCATAGTGTTGTTGACCCTTTTCAATTGCTCCCAAATTTGCTTCCTACCTTCAATAGTGTTATAGCCATACTTAAGTGGTATGGAAAGCAAATATAGAATATTTTTCTTTCACATAGCAATGCACTACTTGAGGATGTGATGATAGAATCCTAATCGCAACCTGTTGTGGCTTCCAACATACCCATATTTTGTCGTTAGGATTTGAGTTATAGTCTGTATCTACCTGCCAATCAGCCCCCAGTTTCCTCTTTATTCTCTCAGCCTTATTAGTTTTAACTTTAGTCTCAAGGCAGCCAATCAGAACCACCTTATTCTTAAGCAGAAAGGATTTTAAATTCGTTCTGTTTGAAGGTCTTATTTAGCCCTCTAATATTCCATGATCCGAAAATCATGGAGTATTTTTATTGACTGGACTAGTACCCCTTACCACATTGCTAGTGGCTTTCTCTGTATTTATTCTTAAGGCGTTGAACTTGTTTTGTCTTAGCATCCTTTCCATTACAATACTTGTTTGTATCTTATCTTGTATCTCTAGCATCTGCATTAGTTATTTCCCTCTATCATTATTGTCTGCTTTCCCCATAGGCATATCTTCAGATTGTTGGCTAGTTGTGATTAGGTTGGCAGCACCATTTGAGCTAACAGGTTTCTCAGCTGTTGATATCAGCATCTGTACATTCCCCACATCCTTGTTTGGGATGGGATCTGATTTGTCCCTCCACTCCTTCTTCTGATGTTTCCTCCCCTTGTTCACTTGTTGCTGCTCTAAGTTACCAGTATCATCTGGTGCCTTCTTACATCTGCCTATGACATGTCCCATTTGAAGACAGTGTTGACAAAATAGAGGTTTCCATTCATATTCCACAGCCCGCATTCGACATTGTCTATTGGGCATCTCTAATGGTATTGTGTTTGGAAATGGTTGGGATATGTTCATTTCAATTATCATCCTTCCATAAGCAATTCTATTTTACTGTGTTGTAAGCTTATCAGTGCAGACTGGTCGCCCTAGATAACTGGCTATTCTGCCCAAATTTCTAGTAGTCCAGAATTGGATAGGTAAATTTGGGAACATTACCCACATAGGGATGATTTGTCTAGGCTCATTATTCATTTGGATGTCTGGAATCCATTACTTAAGCACTAGAGGTCTGTAATTGAAGGTATACAGCCCATTTTACAATATTGTGTTATTATCTTCCTCGCAATCAAATTTAAATATTAAGTACCCTCGTTATGGAGAAATACCTGAGGGTTAGTGACTGAGTTCTATACGCCATACACAAATTTCAGCATCTCCCTGAATATAGGATTTCCTCCAACCACATACCCAATTTAGGCTAAACTTCATTTCTGGTTCTGTGCTGCAATCTCTTGGGGATTCAATTTAACTACCTTAACACCGTATTTCAGTACCAGCGGGTAATAGTCGAGTTTCATGCCCAATTGTTGTTGTCGATTCCCTTTAACCACTTGCGCCACATTAGGCTTAATTTCACTAGATTTGGCCGAGAAAGTGAGCTTCCTCGCTGCATTTGTAGCTCCCACTTCTGGATAGTGTGGAGTCGCTTCCCCTATTGGCGGAATTGCAGTTTGCATTACTGTTGGAGCACTCCCCATACCTAGTATCCAATGTATCAACTGAATCGGCGTTAGTGATTGAGGAGCGCCAAATTCTAGTTTTATTTGCCTAGATGTACCTTTGTTAGCTATAGGTGAAGCCGGCGCGGGAGCAGCCTGCCGCTTCTTCCTCGCCATTTCGACTGGTGGCGCACGTTAGTAACCCTAACGTAACATGAGCCAAGAGAGAGGAAAATATCCTTTTTTATAAGTATCATTTTGAAACCAAAAATGCTATACAGGTATTCCAACTCCTCTTCCTTCGTATGTTCTTTTCACAATATTTGATTATGTGATTATTTTTTTTCCTTCTATTCATTGTAAGTATTGTTTACAATTGCTTAGCGCTTTTTTTAGAAAATATCTTGCTCTTTCTATGCGCATACTTGAATACCAAAAATAGTTTAAGAAGTAGAAGCAAATTTGTATAATTTTTCATTTGTTTTTGAAGAGTACATGTTAAGAAAGAGAATTTTTCCCAATTGTACTATATCATTTTCGACAAAGTGGTACTCAAGAGTACATTAAGAATTTATATTTTTGCTCCTTTTTTTATTAGTACTACTATTATTATATAGTTTTAGGATTTGTTTAATTTTATATTGGATTAAAGACAATACATGAACAAAGTGAAAAATGCACAGAATCATATGTTATTATTGATGTTGCTTGAAGTGCATTAAGCATGTTTTCTTAACTAAGCATGTTTTCTTCCTAAATTAAAAATTGTTATATTTTGTGGAAGAGTAACTTAAGTTTACAATATAATCGTCAAATTTGAATAAATATAATGATGAAGAGTATATATTATTCCAGTTAAGCTTATGTCACCAAAAAATATGAGCAAAAGGAAAATTATAAATTGCACTTAAAAAGATATTACATCTATATAATATGGGTTAACCAATATTCAACCCGGTCATTTGATAACCAACCGATTTTTGACCCGTATAAAATATGGGCGGGTTGAGACCCAACCCATTTTTGCTCAACTCATTTTCAGCCTGCCCATTTGCTATCACTACATACACCCAACAATCTCCCCCTTAAACTAAGTTTCACATGAGTCATCACCATTCATGGGCTAACTTGGAAATTAACTGTGTATTATCCACATAATTTTGAGTACTTATGATCACAGAAGTCCAAAGGTTGTGTATGTGTCTTCAAAGTTGTTGGTAAAGGTCATCGTAAATCCGTAGACAGGAAAAGGCACTAATCCGGGTCCCCATGTTACACTCCACCATCTCAATAGTCCCGCCAAACAGTTGATTGTGTACCAGTTGTGGCTAAAACGGCCCAAATATACTCTCAATATTGTATAATATTGTCCGCTTGAGCCAAGTCCGCACGATTCTTTCTAAAAAATCCAAAACATAAGAGTATCCAACTCCTTATAAGTAGTTTCTTTTTCTTTTCTACTTTCTATGCGGAACTTTGTTCACATAGTAATAATTGTCTAGTACCATATAAGATGATAATAACTTGTTTTCTCAATTTACAATATGCCGGCTAGACCGTGAACATTATAATATGGGGAACCAACATTGAGTAAACTGAAATAAAGATGTGTTTGGCTCTACTATCATGTAAAAAAATTAACATTGAGTTTAACTTAGTCTCAAAAGCTAAGTGATGCAAAACAATTGTCCAAAATAAATAAAATAACAATAACTCATCCCCTCACCTTATAATGTAGGACATTCCATCATCCCTTGCACACATAAGGCTAAGTATCTTGAGCATGGATAATATAACATGAGATCTTTGGGTAAACCAATAATATGGATGAATCTGACCAATAAAATGAAGCTAAATATTTAAAACCGAATTCTACGCCAAAAATTAGCTCATGATAAAGTGAGAATTATCCAAGATTATAGATAACAACTTATTCTGTCAAGCGACATGGACATTCGAATACAATGATTCAAAAATTCTTAATTTACTCCCACCTCAACCCCAAAGAAAAAGATTGACCCATAATCATATTATAATGTGATCAATTTATGTAAGCTTAAAGATATGAATGTTGTAAGTTCCCCTTTCATTTACTTTAGCTTTCATATGGACTAATATATAATTCACTTGTTATTATTTTTATATAAGTTGGTGTTAGCTATAATGGCTTAAGCTCCAACGTTTTTTGTGAAGTTTCAAAGAGTTTGGAAGGTGTAACTTCCTCTCTTTGAATGGAATAATTAGTGATGTTGAGGTCCACTATGTTTCGTTTGTCCATTGTTAATATGTTGTAATTAATTGATAAAATGTTATCTTAGTGCGTTTTTATTAAATAATACAATGACATATATTGTATAAAAAATTACAAGCTAGGCCTCGTTCAATGTATTAATCAAGTGCTTATAAGTGAAATAAAGTTCAAATACACTAAAAGATAGACAATTAGTGATTAGGACTTGATGTTGTCGAGCCAAAAAGCAAAAATAAATTATATTAATAATTTATCTAGACGCTTTCTTCTATTTCTCTTACTACACAACTTTAATTTGAAACATTTTTACCGTCCTAATGTTTTACTTATTACATATTTGATGCATAAATATATATAAAAAAGAATCAGATTAGGCATTTTGGATACGTTAATTAGTACTAATCAGTCTTAGGATACGCGCTTTACGCATGTGTTTACAAATAGATAGCAATTAAATTTAGATGTGGTTTTAAGGATATGCGGATTAATCCAATACCAATGATAAATGGCGTTAGATTAAATAGATAAAGGACGTAATAAATTGTCAAAACAATAAGGAGAGTGATCCCGGACTCAGTATCGTCTTAATGAAATGCATGCCTTCTATCCGGGGCTCACACAAATGAAGAACTGATGAACAAAAAGTAAGAACTTTGAATAACAGAGAAAAGAAGAGTATATTGCCTTCATATGCATGTTACAATCTGTCCCTATGAATAATAATCTTTCCCCTTTATATAGTAGGGGAGTTTTACCCCAAGTACAACTCTAAAAAAGGTAAAAAATTTCCGTTTCGCCGATCACCGATACGAGCCGAGATTCGCGATGTGATATCTGGTTAGGCACAGACATCACAGCTCTTTGTTAATCGTGTGCAACTACCTGGTAATGTTCTTCGAAGTCTTCAATCTTCAGATTGGCCCTCGAGGATATGCCCCTGATATCCCCGAGGGCAAGTGCCTTGCCCGAGCCCTAATACAAGGGATTTTTCGTTTTGACTCGGATACAATACGGTCATGTTCCTGCTCCGATTGGCTCACTGGGAAGACGAGTCATGCAGCAGGCTCGATTTTACCCGTATACAAATAGTCCCCTCGTTTCTGAAACGATTGGAAACGACATATGACTTTCCTTCTGTCGTATTTTTCAACGGGGAGCCTAAGCGTCCTATCAATAGCATCGTTCTGACTTCGTACACGTGTCGTTCACCGGCAGTTTGCCTCCGAATACGGGTCAGCTGTTTCTCTATAAAAGTCTCTTTCCTTTGTCCTTTTTCTACTTTCCGATCAAACCGCTATCTTTGAGCCATCAACCATTATCAGAACCTTCATCAAATCTTCATCCCTGTTCTCCAATCTTTATAGCAATCTCCAGATTTCTACCAAAATTTCTTCAAATCTCCATACCCTATTCTTCATCTTCAAAACTCATTTCTCTAAAACTTCGTGTTATTCTTCAAATTCTCAAACCTTATCTCAAATGACAATGACAAATAAATCAAAAGTCGTTCCTCAACAAGTTGTCTCTTCATCTTCTCATTCGTCCGCTAGTACTGAAGAGGTCGCCCCCGAGGTGGTGGCCCTCGAAATGGCTTCTCCTGTTGCGGTTGTTAACGAACCAGCCCCTAAGCCTCCTTTGTCTGCATTTATCCCCAGGGGTTTCTCAATTGCTGACGACTTCAAGGTCGAGAAGCCTTCGCGCAAACAGGATCGGTACGAAGGGATCTTGAGATATATATGTTCTGTGACTGAGGAAGTTCTTCCCATAGTCCGTAAGGTCTGTGATTGGGAAAGCAAGGACATAGTAGTACCTGGGCCCGAGGACGTCTTTACTACCCATATGAAGGGTTACTTAAGTGTTTACACTTATCGCTTCATGCTAGGTAGACCCGATCATCCTAGATTTTTGCAAAAGGTACGAAGTGTGCCTCGGGAAAATCCATCTGTCAATGTGGAGGATCTTGACCCTCCTCTGTTACTTCATGAACAAGACCAAATCTCATAGGTTCATGATCGACCATCGGCTCCAATTATACAGTCTCTGGATGTTTCGAAGGGGACTGATCAAGCTTACACACCGAGCCAGCAAATCCCCCTTCTCTAGTATCAAGACCGGGGCTGGCAGGGACGCTTCATCCGAGTGAAGATCGAGGATTTGATCCCCTCATAATATATGTCATTCCCTAAGAAGTGCAATGAGTCTCATTAGTGTAACTCTTTCTTTTAACATCAAAATTTCTTCTTCCTTTATTTCGATCTTCTGATTCGTGTTTGTGACTGTGCAGTTGTTGCCCGGGTTCCAAACGACCCCCGGTTAAAGGAGTGGATCGAGGAAATCTTTACTCAGATGTCCTACTTCGAGCGCACATGGAACGGACTCTCAAAGAGCCTATGGGAAGCCCATTCTCATGGTAAGTTCCATTTCTGAGTAGTCATCATTACATCTCCATCTTATATTAGACTAACCCTAGTCTTTATCATTGTAGGTTTGCCTAAGACCATCAAACTTAGGCCTATGGAAGGATACGAAGATGTGACCTCATCCGTTGATCCCTCTGTTGCTTCCACGAAGGGAAAGAAGAAGAGAAAAAGAAAACCATCATGCTCCCCGAGCTTTGAGGCGAAGAAACCCAAGAAGTGGGTGCTTCGCAAGCCCAGGAGGGCTCTAGTTCCCATGTGCTTACCTATGACACACTCCCTCATCTTAGGGATTGGCGGAGGATGAATCTGCCTTCATAACTCACAGGACGACCATCAATCCCAGGGATTGGGAGGCATCTGAGGAGGAGACTCGCGAGACCGACCCCCCTCCAATTCAGAAAGCCGACGCAGATCCCCGGGGTGAAACATTCCAGGATGCGGGTTCTGCATCGAAGGAAGTGCTCGGCATGATTGAGATCTCAGGGACACCCTCTTACACTAAGTCTGTTCTCGAAGAAGCCCAAGCGAGAAAGGAGAAATCTAATAAAGGGGCTCATGGCATGGACGATCCCCTTCGTTCCTTTTTTTATGGCATGCACCCGTCCGTCTTGGAAGACTTTTTTGGGCTGGCCGACGTGGAAGTTCCGAGAAAGAATCCATCTTCAAAAGTCAGAGGGCTAAACTCGAGCCCAAAGTTATTCAACCGATTCCCGCCTAGAGTGCGGACCCCGGGCATAAGAGGACGATAATCATCACTATCTGAGAGGATGCCCGGATTCTTTCTGCTCCCGTGGGAGTAGCGAGCCACCTTCGATGCCTGGTGAGCGAAGAAGACCAAGTGAAAATGAATGAGGTGGGCGTGCCATGCCCATTCAACAAGGCGCAACATGCACTGAATCTGGTAAGGCATTTTTACGCTCTTTCGACCTTTAACTTAGTCTTTGATATTTCTCTATATCTTCTTTATTTTACCCTTTTGCAGGCGTCGGAACTTCATCAAGTTTTCTTCGGTATCGGACTGAGGTTAACCAGCTTGAGGTAGAGTTCAAGGAGCTTGCCGAGAGAAGATACATGTGTAAGATTGTCAGTGAGCAAAACAAAAGGGTTGTCAAGAACCTCCAGGCCGAGCTAGATGCGGCTCAGAAGGAGCACGCCGATTTGGTGGAAAAGGTAAAGGCTTTTGAAGCTAGCTATGAATTCTTAGCCATGGCGACTAGCGACCAACTCTGAGCTAAAATGAATCAGGTCCAAGCCATAACCGATGTTTGGAAGAGAAAACGGACCGGCTGGCTTCAGAGAAGGAGACCGACCAGGCATAACTGGCATCGGTGGAGGTTCAACTCCGAGTGGCGAAAGAGAAAACCAATGCTCGGGCTCAATGAAACGAGGATCTTCAAGATCAAATGGTTTCGGGCATTGACGAATGGGATGCCCTTGGAAAGGAACTCAAAATGACGAGGTCCAAGTCGGAAGTAACCTTGGTTGATGCTGAAGAGATGGTGGACCAGTATAGGGCTGAAACTGAAGCAGCTGAGGCTCGCCTGAATACTACTGTTGAGTATGTGAGGAGGCTATCCCAGAGGGAGACCCTTGAGGAGATCCATGCCCAAGGCTTCGACCTATCAGCCTAGCTCGAGGAGGCGAAAAGGAGGTCGAGGCCAAGAAGCTAGTTGAACCTGACGATGAATAAGGCACTAAGGGCTCCGGAGTACCCGAAGATAAAGAAGGCCTTGACGGCTTTAGTGACGAGTCGGATCCTGGTAAAGATCAGGCGTAGATGCCTTAGGATTTTTTGTCTTTGTTTTTGTATCTTGTACATTTATTTTGTTGAAGCCATTTGCATTGGCCTTTGTAAAGACATTCTGGAATGTATATAAAATTTTTCCCTTTTGGCAATTTTGAAGTCTATTATTTTTAGCGTCCTAATTGCAAAGATTTCAAGTGCCTTAGAACGGAATCAAACGCAGTAATAAGTCATTTTTCGGAGGTCCGAACAAGACTCGTCCTCGATATAAGTTTTTCTTGAAACTTATGGGGGCTTGGAGTGACCAGGAGCTTTCACCAAGATGCTCGTTTAAATATTTTTAGACTATATCTTTGATGAGGTAACCTTTGAACATGTTTGGACTTTTGTTGAAGGCCTTGTGTTTTTATTACATGCTTTAGACGTCTTCGAGCCATTTTTAGGGTGGTTGTAGCCTTTTAAGTTTGGGCACTGGCTAATAGGTTTTGTGCCTACGGGTTTTGATAACCCGAGCCGTCCGAACTTATCAAGGACGACAGTACCCCGAGTGGGGTTAGCCGTTTGGGCTCGGACAGGGGTGGCACTTAGGCTCGATAGTTCTCGGGTAAGAATAGCCCTTGGGCTCGATACTTTTAAGAAGAAAAAAGTGTTTGTTAGTAAAGTAGAAACTTTCTTTCATTTTTATGTGTAACGTACAAGACTGCATAAAAAGCTCATATTGTGGCCGGGGTGACCTACGCGGGTAAGGTTCATTTGACTGTTTGTCCCTTACAATGAGTCCTAACTATTGAGTCTAGACTGTTCGAGCATAGAGTTTCCTTTCTTACTAAAAATCATGATGCGAGGGTGATAAACCATAGTATTCGAGGTCGATCTTCAAGTGGACTCGGATACTATTGATGCGACCATTGACTCCGATATAAAACCTGTCTTCGAATCTAAGTTAGCACGATTTATTATTGCCTCGTTAAAAACCTTGCTCGAAAACTCATTTGGGACAAAACCGGTTCAAGGGAAGAAGAGTGCAACACGTGCGTTCATGACTAATCGGCTACATTCTCCTTTGGCTGTTGCCTGCAAGTGTTAGCCAAAATAAAATAAATAAAAGAAAACTAATGATGACATACCTTAGTAGTATTATCGTTTTAAGTGGGTCACATTCTGGTTGTTTGGTAGCTGTGTGTCGTTTTCCGCTTCAAGTTTGTACGAGCCTTTACTAGTAATCCCCAAGACTCGATACAAACCTTCCCAATTTGGTGCTAGCTTCCCTTCGTTCGGGTTCCCAGTGTTGTGTTACTCTTCTTAATACCAAGTCCTTGATGTTGAAGTGTGGAGGTTGGATCTTCGACTGTAATATCTTTCTATCTATTGTTTTGTGGCGGCTAGCCGAACTAGAGCATCCTCGTGCCTCTCATCCAGTAACTTTAGGATCGTGCTACCGTTTGATTCTTTGGTTGCATATCAGAACATGAGGCTCATTTCTCCCACCTAGATCGGTATTAGTGCTTCGGCACCATAGACCTATGAAAATGGAGTGGCCCGGATACTGGATTTTGAGGTCGTGCAATATGCCCACAAGACTTCGGGCAGGATTTCCTTCCACTTCCCTTTGGCATCAGTCAACCTTTTCTTAAGGATTTGAAGGATTGTCTTGTTCGTCGACTCTGCCTGCCCGTTCCCACTAGGGTGATAGGGTGTTGACAAGATCTTCTTGATCTTATGGTCCTCAAAAAATTTGCTGACCTTGTTATCGATGAACTGCTTCCCGTTATCACATTTTATCTCGGCCAGTATATCGAACCGGCATATTATATGGTCCCAAATGAAGTCGATGGATTCATTTTCTTGGACCTTATCGAATAGTTGAGCTACAACCCGTTTAGAGAAATATTCAGTCATAAATAGTATAAATTGAGCCTTACCGAGTTCCCATAGTAGGGGACCAACGACGTCCATTCCCCATTTCATGAATGGACATTGTGACAGACCGCTTGTAGAACTCCTCGGGTCGATGGATCATTGGTGCGTGCCTTTGACAACTGTTGCATTTTTGCACGAACTCTTTTGCATCTTTCTCCATGTCAATCCAGTAATGACCGGCTCTGATCTTCTTACGAACCAACGATTCTGACCTTGAATGGTTCCCGCAGGTGCCTTCAGGAACTTCCCTAAAAAGATGTTGAGTGTCTCCTGGACCCAAACATATAACGAGTGGGCCATCAAACGTTCTTCTGAATAAGGTATTATCTTCTGACAGGCTAAACATGGTCGCCTTCGTGCGCATAGCTTCGATTCTTTGGGACCCGAGGGCAGCTTCCCAGTGTTCACGTAATCTATATACTTGTTTCTCTAGTCCCGGGTTAAACTTGTAGATTTTATCTCAGCATGGCCTTCTTCCGCTACCGATTTCATGAGTTCTATGACCGTCCCCGAGCTGACTTCATGTTCATCAACCGACGACCCCAAGTTAGCCAGAGCATCGACTTCACTATTTTGATCCCGAGGCACGTGTTGTAGGGTCCATTACTTGAATCGATGTAGCGTTACCTGTAGTTCATCTAAGTATCTTCGCATTCGTTCCCCTTTCACTTCGAATGTTCCAATGACTTGATTTACCACGAGGATGGAATTTGGCTTCGATCCCTTCGGCCCCCAGGCTTTTAGCCAATTCGAGACCTACAATCATGGCCTCTTTTTCGGCCTTATTGTTAGTCAATTTAAAAGTTTTAACAGCTTGCCTAACAACGTTACCCGTGGACGGCATTAACACGACGCCGAGTACGAACCTCTTTGAGTTTGAGGCACCGTCCGTAAAGAGGGTCCATATTCCCGAGGAGGTCCCCGAGGTTAATATAAATTCCTTTTCGACTTGGGGTATTAAGGCCGGCGTGAAGTGGGCCACGAAGTCTGCCAAAATTTGAGATTTGATGGTTGTTCAGGGTCGATATTCGATATCGTACCCGCTAATTTCCACAGACCATTTAGCCAATCATCTCGAGAGCTCGGGTTTGTGCATTATGTTCCTCAACGGGTAAGTAGTTACCACATATATGGGATGACATTGAAAATATGACCTTAACTTTCTGGAGGTGCTTAGCAAAGGGAGCACCAATTTCTCCAGGTGAGGATACCTTGTTTAGGCCTCGCCTAGAGTATTGCTAACATAATATATAAGAAATAGCGTACCTTATTCTTCCCGAACTAACACTCCACTTACCGCTATCTCGGATACTGCTAAGTACAGGTTCAACTGCCCGTCTGCCTTAGAAGTATGAAGCAAATGTGGACTCAAAATGTACCGTTTGAGTTCTTCCAAAGCTTGCTTGCATTTCAGGGTCCACAAAAAGTTATTCTTCTTCTTTAGCAATGAGAAGAACCGATGGCTCTTATCGGAGTATCTTGATATGAACCGGCCCAGGGCGGCTATACGCCCGTTTAACCTTTGAACGACCTTGACATTGTCCACCACGGTGATGTCTTCTATAGCTTTGATTTTGTCGGGATGATCTCGATTCCCCGGTTGGACACCATGAATCCAAGGAACTTCCCCAACCCGACCCTGAATACATATTTCTCCGGGTTTATCTTCATATTCTATTTCTTCAGTATGTTGAGGTTTCCTGCAAATGTTCTAAATGGTCCTCTACTCGCAGGGACTTAACTAACATGTCGTCAATGTAAACCTCCATTGATTTTCCTATTTGCTCTTCGAACATACGGTTTACTAGGCGGTGGTAAGTGGCACTGACGTTCTTTAGTCCGAACGGCATTACGTTATAACAATAGGTGTCGTATTTAGTGGTGAAGGAAGTTTTTTTCCTGATTGCCCGGGTCCATCCGACTTTTGTTGTACCCGGAATAGGCGACGAGACAGTTGAGTATCTCGTGGTCGGCCATCGCATCGATCATGCGATCGATGTTAGACAAAGGAAAAGAGTCTTTAGGGAATACCTTGTTCAAGTCTTTGTAGTCTACACACATTCTTAATTTTTTTTTCCTTTTTTAGGAACTACTACTAAGTTTGCTAACCAATAGGGGTACTTAAATTCCCGAATGGAACCTATTTTAAGGAGTTTGGATACCTCGTCTTTGATGAATGCGTCCTTGACTTCAGACTAAGGCCTCTTCTTATGTTTAAATGGGTGGAACTTCGGGTCCAATCTCAACTTATGAGTGGTTATTTCTATGGGGATCCCTGTCATATCAAGGTAGGACCAAGCGAAACAATATATGTTAGCTATAAGGAATTCAATGAGTTTCTTCCTGAGCTCGGGAGTTAGCCATGTGCCCAGGTATACCTTCCGATCGGGCAAGTGCTCGATCAATCTGACTTGCTCTAGCTCCTCAACTGTTGACTTGGTGGCATCGAAACTGTCAGGGGCTATGAACGACTTAGGGACTCTGTAATCAGCATCCTCGCATGTCTCCTGATTTTCTGGTTTGGTCGGTGCTGGTGTCGGTGATTGCTATTTGGTTTCTTCCTTGGTAATCGAACTAGGGCTCTTTGATGTCGAGAGTGCGGATATCGGGGTCACCTCATCGACTACAAACATTTTTTTGCGGCTGGCTATTCTCCGTAAAAAGTATTAATCCCTCCCCGTGTGGGGAATTTCAACGCTTGATGTACTGTCGAGGGTACTGCCCTCATTTTTTGAATCCATGGCCTTCTGAATAGAGCATTGTATCTCATATCTCCTTCGATCACGTAGAAATTTGTTTCTTGAATGGTTGCGGCAGTATTTACCAGCAGGGTTATCTCCTCTTTAGTAGTCTCGCATGCCATGTTAAATCCTTTTAAAACTTGACTGCAGGCACTATTTGGTCTTGTAGACCCAGTTGTTCCATGAACCTAGATCTGATAATATTGGTCGAGCTACCTGGATCAATTAACACATGTTTAACTCGAGATTTATTTATGAGTACAACTATTACCAGTGCATCATTATGTGGTTTCATGATGCCTTCGTCATCCTCGTCGTTGAAAGATACGGTTCCCTCTGATACATATCTCGAGTCCGTTTTTCCATTGTAATGAACACTTAGTGCGATTTAACATTGGCCCTTGGGGGAGGTAAATCTCACCAATGATCATGTTAATGACGTGCTGAGGTTCCTCTTGCTCGATCTGCTTGTTGGAGTCCCTATTCCTGAAGTGATATTTGGCTCGATCACTCAGAAATTCTCGGAGGTATCTGTTATTGAATAATCGGGCTACTTCTTATCTTAGTTGGCGGTAGTATTCGGTTCTGTGGCCGTGAGTGCCATGATACTTACACATAAGGTTGGGTCCTTTTGGGTAGGATCGGATTGCAATGGTCGAGGCCACTTAGTATCTTTGGTGTGTTCGATGGCTGATACTATGTTGGCAGCATCGACGCTGAAGTTGTACTCCGATAACCTTGGTGCCTCCTTAGACCCAATTGGTCTGTCAAAACTGTTTTTGCTCATGTGTCCCAGTTATTATGACCTCGACTGTTCCTTCTTTCACTCCTCGCAGGATTGCGTCTAGACCCATTACCCCTTCGAGCTCTATGTAAAGCTGATATCGATCTCTGTTCGATTTTGGTTCATGATCGACAATTTTTTTGGATCTGACACTAGTTCTGACGGGATAAATGGATCCGGAAGGGGCCCTGAGCTGATCGTCTTCGACCCTAATTTTTGATTGGTACCTGTTATGGACATCGGCCCAAGTTACCCTAGGGTATTCTGTCAAATTATGTTTCAACTACTGCTAAAACAATGAGCTTTAGGGATTGAGTCCTTGGGTGAATGCTTGAATGGACAGATTGTCCACGACCGAAGGCGGATCCATCCATTCCATTTGAAACCTCGACACGAATTCCCTGAGCATCTCGTTATCTCTTTGCTCTACTTTGAAAAGTTCTAACCTCCTGGTCTCGACCTTAATAGCCCCGGCATGCACTTTTACAAAGGCATCTGCAAGCATAACAAACGAGTCAATAGAATTAGGGGGTAAGTTGTGATACCATATCATGGTTCCTTTTGACAAGGTCTCTTCGAACTTTTTCAGCAGAACGGATTCGATTTCATCATCTTCCAAGTTGTTCCCCTTGATGGCGCACGTGAAGCAGGTCACATGTTCATTTGGATCAGTTGTTCCATTATACTTCGGAATTTCGAGCATACGAAACTTCTTTGGGATCGTCTTTGGAGCTGCGCTTGGAAGAAAAGGCTTTTGGACAAATTTCTTGGAATCCAGGCCCTTCAGTATCGGTGGTGCTCCTGGGATTTGATCGACCCTAGAGTTATAAGTCTCCATTTTTTTGTCGTTGGCTTCGATTTTCTTTTCTCCCAATTCCACCTGTTTTGTCAGTTCCTTAAGCATTTTTATTATCTCGGAGTTGGTCCCGGGTTCTGCTACACCCGACCTTTCTGTGGCTGGTTCATTCCTGCGAGCATTTTCCCAGATGGTTCGGGCTCAACTCTGTTGGGGGCGTGACTTTGGTTCAGCAACTGGACCATTGCTTCCTATTGAGCCTGTAACATTTCGAAGATCACCCGCAAGTTGATCCCATCACCTACGTCGCCGTGTGTACTTCGAGCTATCGACCGGGCTCCCCGTGAATGTTGTTTTCGGTGTCAGTAGGCAAGTTTGCTTCGATAGCCACGTGTGAGTTAGCATAGATCAGATACGCGACTAGGACTCTGTTGGGGTCAACACGGGGCACCTCATTGCTGGGTACCACATTGTTGTTCTCACCATGGTGGTCGGACTCAGCATCAACGTCAATTGGGCAGATTGGGCATTTGACATTTTTAATTTGACCTGAAATTAAAAGCTCAAAGAACATGTATAAAATAGAGTGCATTATGGAATTTGTATCAAATTGTCACTATTATCCTTAGCCCCATGGTGGGCGCCAAACAGTTTACCCTTAAAAACGGATAACAATTAAATTTATATATGGTTTTAAGGATATGCGGATTAATTCAATACAAATGATAAATGGCGTTAGATTAAACAGATAAATGATGTAATAAATTGTCAAACCAATAAGGAGAGTGATCCAGGATTTAATAATGTCTTAATGAAATGCCTGCCTTCAATCTTGGGCTCACACTAATGAAGAACCGATGAACAAAAGTAAGAACTTTGAATAACAGAGAAAATAAGAGTATATTGCTTTGATATGTTAGTTACAATGTGTCCCTATGAATAATAATCTTTTCCATTTATATAGTAGGGGAGCTTTACCCTAAGTACAATTTTAAAAAAGGTAAAAATCTTCTGTTTCGCTGATCACCGATACGAGCCGAGATTCGCATCGTGATATCCGGTTAGGCACGGACATCACAACCTTTTGTTAGTCGTGCGCAACTACTTGTTAATGTTATCCGAAGTCTTCAATCTTCAGATCGGCCCTCGAGGATATGGCCCTAATATCCCCGAGGGCAGGCGCCTTGCCCGATCCCTAATACGAGGGGTTCTTCGTTTTGACTCTGATACAATAATATGGTCTTGTTTATGCTCCGAGTGGCTCACTGGGAAGGCGAGCCATGCAGCGGGCTCGATTTTACCCATATACAGCATGCATTCTATATTAATGAGTGTGGAATTTTTTAAGAATTACAGAAATATTACGAATCAATATGTTTAAATTATGAAATAAAAATGTGTGTTCCTAAAATTAATGAATATTGATCTAATTTAGCCGGTTCATTAGGGCGAATAATATCTTGCTACCGCCCAAGAGTGTTCATTTTTTGTTAAAATTGGACCTCTTTTTATTTAATCAAAATTCTATCTTTTTAAATTAGCTGTTGAAAAGGTGGTTACAATTAAGCACCAAAATTGAGTCTAATAATCTTGCTAACGCGCAAGAGTGTTCAATTTTTGTTAAAATTGGACCTCTTTTTGTTTAATCAAAATTCTATCTTTTTAAATTAGTTGTTGAAAAGGTGGTTATAATTAAGCACCAAAATTGAGTCTAACAATCGTATAAAATTAAAAAATATATAAACGTCTACCCCTTCTATTCTACATATTGAAATTTGATTCGCGTGAAGATTAATTATCAAAGTACAAAATAGTCGGATCATTTTTTTTATTGACCATAAGAGGAAAAGAAAAACAATTCTCCACAAATTAAATTATATTAATTAATTTATATCCCAAACACGTCATCCCACGCCCACCCCATTTGACATGAATACAGAAGTCTATCCACAACATTTGCATGCAACTTTGAAGTTATAATATTATTTATTTATTTTTGTATAGCCATTGATTGGACTTAGGACTTGGTGGAATCATGTGGGAGCATATTATATTAGTTTGGATGTTATAACCGAAAAATGGAGAAATAGTTTAGTGCATTATTAATTCTAAGAACCTTAGGAATTCTTAGATCTCATATGCAACTATATAAGCAAATGTTGATTTTTCATTCTTCTTTTTTCAAATGCTCGGTATTCGCATTGGGATTTCGATTAATCTGGATTCGCTCTATATACAGAGGCAGACACACGCTATCGAGTGAGGAGTCACCGACAACCTAGAAATTTCGGCAAAAAACTCCATATATACTTGCAAATGTCTTCAAGAAATAATCATATATTAGCATATAGGCGCTCATACTAATCTTTATGAGCAGTGATAACGTTATTTTGAATGTCATAGTGCCCCGTGACCGCCAAATCATAGGTCTGCTTCCGGCTATGAAAGGTTTATTAAAAGGATAAGCACTTCCAATTAAGATTTTTTTATTATTATTAGGACTCGAACCCTACGTCTCTGATTAAGGAGGGAAGGATCATAAGTATTTATCACAACCCTGGATGGTGCAAATATTAATGACATTATATTTACTTAGTAGCCATAGAATCGAAGATTTATATTTCCTCCTGCATTGACAGAAAAATAAAGAAATACTTAAAATGTTTTAATTAATTCCAAGAAAGTCCAAGGAAATGGAATCTTAGAAACCACAAAGAAAGTTCTGATTCACGTGTTAAGATGCTACATGGCTAGCTCGATCCACACCTGGTTTCTTTTGGAAAATATTGAAAAACATTTTGAAAAATAAAGAAATGATCCCACTTTTGACTAAAATGAAGACCTTGAGAAAAATAAAGTAATGCGATCGTCTCCAACATAGGAAAAACTATCCTATGATCATTCTTAAAAAACATCATCCCCAGTAATCTCAAGGTCAAATTCTTATTATTATGATGATGTTTATTCGTAATCCTTTAATTATCTTATGACTAATATATACCTGCTATAACCCTCTATATAATTATTATTTTTATAGCTGTAGTATTCGGACCAATTTCTACACATTTTTACCATTTTTTTTAGGGTACTTGCTAGTTTCCACCATCGCTGAGTAATATGATCAAACATTTATCAAAGAACCTAGAAATATTCACCTCTAGGCAACAACTTTATCAACAAAGCATTTAAGCACAATCAATTAATCTAGCAGATTTGGTGAAACAGCAATTAGAAGTGATTCAATCTCTTCATGAGCTTGTTGTACTAAAATGTAGTTCCTAATAAATTTGGAAGTTTTATTAGTATGTTCAAGTTAAGCAACAATAGAAGTTGTCGACCAGCAGATTACGGGTTCAAACTCAATATGGTCTGATCTTTCTTTCGATCCCGTGTATAGCAAAAATTCTTAGTGCACCGGATTGATTTTTCTTTTAATATGCTAAGCAAATGTTTCACTAGAAAGCCTGCCATATTCTATAAGGGCAATCATGTGCATGATGCATCCCGTGTTCAAGTACGGTCCGGGAAAGGATTTCCTTCTAAGGAATGTGGTATAGACGGTCTATCCTGATGCAAGCATTAGCGGTGGCTAATTCCGCGGTTCGAATATGGCCTACCAAATTCCATGACAAGAAATATTCAGTAACACATGTACTGACCTCATGAGTGATGGTAGCAAAAAAAGCAAGTTGTTTCTTTTGGATGGTTTATTTCTATTTTTATTCAGCAGGTGGGATATATTTAGTAGTTTAAAATGGTATCAATGTACCAAGAAGGAAATTTCCTTATACTAACTTTTATTTATCAAATAGAATCTGTTCTTGGAAATTAACATTTGATGATGGAGATATTGTTTGTTTTTTTGCCTCATTCACACCACTTAAAGCTTTTGAACGATGAAAAATCTGTTGTTACTTTGCTTTTGCAACTCATTAAAGCTGATCATTGTATTAGAATTACTAGCCAACTTGTTGTAGTAGTTGAAGCATCTTTTATCTCACACATTTTTAAAATAACAGTAGTGTTCGGTCAGCTTACACGTACCTCGACTAATTTCATTGAGTTCTTGCTACCTCCAACCTAACACGGATACATTGTTTTTTTATTTGTCTAATTGCAAGATCTATACTAGCTTACTCTTTAATCTAACAGAAGTAAATCCTTTAGATAGGACAAAATATGCGCAAAACTCTTTTAGCACAAATGATAAAATATATGCTTTCGATAGAACTGTTAAAACGGGCCAGGCCAGCCCAACTCAACCCAAATCTCGTGGGCTTTAAAATTTGGTGGGTTAGGACGGGCCGGCTCTCTATATGAACGGGGTTTAAAATGGTCAGCCCAACCCAGTCCTAAGAGGGTCGCGACTATAGCTGACCGACCCTTCAAATTTTTTTAGAAAAAATAATTTCTTTAAATCCTTAAATATTTTTTCGTGATATAGTCGATTAATCATATAAACAACTTCTGTTTGCATAGAGCGTACAAAAAGCTTGATATTTGATGAGGAATCTTGTAATTGAAATGCAAATTATCTATATCTCTAGCTCTTCTTTTTTAAAGTTACATGAATATTTTCTTAATATTTCTCTTTCATTTTTCTCAGATTCAGGGATTGCTTCAATAAGTTTATATGCTGAGGTTTTTTAATCTAGGATTAACATCATTTGCTGATTTCATCATTATAGTCCATAAAAATTTTAAAATTCCTGGAATTCCCTAGTGAGCAATTTTATTTTTTTTAAATTGATCTTTTTCTATGTAGTAGAGCAGTTTAAATATTAATAATATATTAAAGTAATCCAAATTGATCATTGGCCACTTAAAGCAATATTTTCTTTTTGAAAAAAAAATTTATTATTGGCAACCTAAAACTTTTCGACTTCGTTATTAATTAAGCAAAAGAAAAAACTAATTCTGTCATATTACATGCATGTCAAAAATCTAAATTCTAGTTGATATGGAAGAGTAAATGAGCAATCTATGATTGGAGAATTGGGATTATAGTTATAGTTAATTAATTTTTGGCTCACGGACCTGCACAGGCCCAGCCTCAGTCAAGCCTCAAGGGCCAGCAGGCTGACTTGGGCCGAGCTTATAAGCCCCAGTTTTAAATGGGCTCAAAAAACCCTAGCTCAATCTTACCCTAGCAGCGGGTTAGATTGGGCTGGCTCACGGGCCAAGCTCATTTTGACGGCTCTAGCTTTCGACCTTGATTGTAAAAGGTTTTTTAAAGGGTTTGTAATGGTGTAACATTTTTTGACCTATTGCCTAAGTTTCGAGTTAGATGCTCATATCATTTCAGTTACATAGTATTAAATGGTAGCATAAAAAGAAAATATTAGAATCCTTCAAATTATAGTGTTGTAAAGCTTTTTTAAGCCGTAGATATAAATAAGTCGAGCAAAAGCATATATGGATTTTTCAGCGTTGGGCTCGCGTATTGAGCTTCTTCAGCAGGCTAAAGAGGGGCTTTTGTATTTATATCCGGTTTTGGGGTAAAAACAACACGGACTAGCCAGTTTTTAGACTGATCATTCAAAAATAGCCATCATTTGCAAAATTATTGAAAAATAGTCACTATTTTGCTTCAACACAGAAAGTTTCAGCATAGTATACTGGAGATCGGTGTGTGTATAAAGCTGTAATCTGGGCCGGGCCAAATGGGGCCGGGGCCGGGGCCAGGTTCTGGCGGGCTTGAGTTAGGCGGGCCCGGGCCAAACGGTTCTAATGGGTGGAACCGGCCAACTGTGGGCCTAAGCCCACATGGGCCCGGGCCCAAACGCGCCTAAACGATCCGGGCTTTTTTTTCAAAAAAAAAAAATTATCTAAGGCAATTTCTTGTAAATCTTGTGACATAAATCTTGTAATTCAAATTTAAACACAAAATAATAGAGAGATATTAAAATTGCACTAACATTACATAATAAATTAATAATACTTCAAATTAATTTAACAAACTACAACATTAAGCATAATACGTCTAATAATTTTAAAATAACACAAGATTGAAATAAACTTAAAATCTTAAAGTGTAATTATAAAAAGTTTGGGGTAAAAACAAAGTTTGGGGGCCAAATGGCTATTTTTTTAAAAATCCAAACGGCTAGTTTTTGAAATTATAGTCGTTGGCTACTTTTAAAAAATAATTTTTTTTTATGTAATTATATTATATTATCTAAGGTAATTTATTGTAATTATATTATATAATTATGACTTATGTCTTGTATTCAAGTTTAAACACAAAAAAAAATGTAAACAAATATTCAAGGAAATGCCTTATAATTTTTATTAATACGACATTTAAAAAAATGACAATATCTTTCTTAGTCTTCCTCCCCCCAATAGAATGAGCACAACAAGGTACTAATACTACCATTAAAAGCGAAAAAAACTAATCAAGATATGCCAAAATATAAGTTACATATTAATCTACACATTATCTCTAACAAATTTCATAAATCCTTCAAGGTTCGGAGGAATTTCCGTTGGTGATGGCGGAAAAGAAGCTTGTTCAACCGCTTCCGGGCGAAGCAGCATCCTCTGCAAGTTCCGCTAGCATTTCTTCATAAGTTTCGTCTATCTCCGGTTGTGATTCAAGTAGTCCAAAATTTCTTCTTTCCGAACGGATCCAATCTCTGAAGAGTACTGATTTTTCCAAGCTCTCCCTCATAGACGCTCTATGATCACCGATTTGAAGTCTCGCTTGACTGAAAGCGCTCTCCGATGCCACTGTTGAAGCTTGAATACTTAAAATATCTCGAGCCATCCTTGAAAGAACCGGATAGTGTTTTTCTTTGTCCTTCCACCATTCCAAAACATTGAAGGTGCCGTCGGGATTCTCTGTTTCAAGTCCCTGCGACAAATAAACTTGAAGCTCATTTAGTTGTGAACTATCACCAATACTATTACCTTGAGAACCCCTGAACCCCGTCCAAGAACTAAGTGCTTTTAGTCCTGCAGATCTTTTAGATGACAGCGAGCTAGGNCTAATTTCATGGTAGGATTTAACATGACTGCAACACCATAAAGAGGGGGGATAGGGAAAAAATATTTTTTAAACTTATCTTTCATATCATCAATAGCACATTGGTAAACTGTCTCACCCTCTGAAAATTGAGTAAATAATTTTGCAAGTGATGAAATATAAACTAAACAGTTAGAAATGGTAGCATAATATTTCCCAGATAATTCATTTGTAGCAACATGAAAATGTTCTAAAAAAATCTAGAAGAATTTTAACATTAGCCCAATCTTGATTTGTAAGGTGATTACTATCATCATCATCATCACCACCACCAACACGAGCATTATACGTTGCGCTTCTTGGGTTTCTATATTCATATGCAACAACTAAACTTTCATACAAGTAATTCCACCTAGTCGGACAAGGTTTAGGAACCTTTCTTTCTCTAAGGCCAAATTCATCACATTTTTTATAATATTCTCTAACTCTACTTCTACGGTTTGAATAAAAAAGCCAATAAAGAGCGAATTTAACCTTTGCAATTTCAGCATTTAAAGTTTTCTGACCATCACCGACAATTAAATGATAAATATGACAAATACATCTAACATGAAAAATATTACTAAATGCAGGACTTAGTGTAGTTGTAAGAAAGCCTATAGCATTAGTGTTACTAGAAGCATTATCCATTGAAACTGACATTATTTTATCTCTAATGCAAAAATATCTGCAATTGTCTTAGCAATAAACTTACATGTGTAACTTGAAGTAATTATTCTATAAGCAATAATGCGTTTTTGCATTATCCATTCCTCATCAATCGAATGAGTGGTAACTGTAAGATAATCACAGTCATTACCACTCCTACCAATATCAGTAGTAATAGAAACACGATTACTAATATGAGTAAATAAATAACGCAAATATTGTTCATATTCATGTTTATATTTATAAATATCAGCCTTTACGATTGTCGAGGCCATCATTTATAAGTAGGATTATAAATTCTTCTAATATAATAGACAAAGTGAGGGTTAGAGGGAAAACTATATGGTAAGCACATAACAGTAACCATTTTTTCCAATTCTTCACGATCTTTATTTGGATCGTAATACAAAATGTCACCGGTAACAGTGTTAATTCCCGGTTGAACTAAATTTGAACCAGTACTAGGGTTAACCGGAGTACCTACACTTGTCCCCTTTTGCCTAGCTTTCATTTGAAGTAATCTAGCTTTATCATTAGGGTGTTTCATTATGTGTCTGGCCAAACTACCCGTACCGCCACGGTCTCCAGTAAATTTATGAGACATCAAGATCCCACGAGTTTTACACTTAGACTTATTTTGATCTCTTAGTTGAGTAAAAAAGTGCCAAGCAAGAGATGTTTCAGACCGTTTAGAATGTTGTCTATTAAAAGTAGGGGTTACTACAGGAGGGTCATCCGGGGCATCATTTGGATTATTATCAGTTTGGTTAGCAACAGGACTAGTAGGTGTATCATCTAAATCTGGTTGCGTTTTATCTAAATCAACATTTTCCTCTGGAATACCATAAAGAACATTCATATATTCATCATTTAATTGTGAACCTGGTGTAAGATCATGTATAAATTGACTATCGGTAAATTGAAAACAAGGGTTAGTGGAGGAGGACGGGTAACAGGTCTAGGTCGGGGAGCCGGAGCCAGTGGAGTAGTAGTAGCTTGCCTACTAGATTCACCAATTTTAGATTTTTCCTTACCACCAAATATT